>JAOTQR010078500.1:0-43363 GCA_025774065.1 Solanum ossicruentum
GTTTATTTATTCATGGCTGTTACTCATTATGAAATTCACTGCATACTATATTGGAGTTTATGAAATTGTGACTTTTTTACTATGTTTGGAGTTATGAATCTAAGATATATTGGGAGAATTGATGAAAGATTTTTGTATATTATTTGAGGGTGTTACCAAGTATCTATTAATGGCTTTACACTGATTTTTCTAG
Organism: Solanum ossicruentum; assembly: GCA_025774065.1. Taxonomy (NCBI): domain Eukaryota; kingdom Viridiplantae; phylum Streptophyta; class Magnoliopsida; order Solanales; family Solanaceae; genus Solanum; species Solanum ossicruentum. Next base: position 194 of record JAOTQR010078500.1, read on the forward strand.
CATGGTTTCACTCTTGAATTGCATGATTTTAGACTAGCATTACACACTCTCTAAGTATTTGATAAAATGTCCGGTTATGGATTCTTGAGGAATTGAAGGTACAATGCATGTCTTATGAGATGAATGACTCTATGATAATGGAATGATGATGAAAAAGAATGCATGTATATGATGATGAAAGGAGTGTGTGTGTGTGTGTGTGTGTGTATATATATATATATGTATATATGTATGTATGTATGTACGATATTACCTCTATATAATTTTGGGGATGACCAAGTCTAGCTCAGGGGGTTATAGGCCTGGGTAACCTATCGAGGGGTTGGTACCTTGATCGCCTAGCTCGGGGAGTGGTAGGCCCGAGTAACCTTGTTGAGGGTTGGTACCCATTAACCTTGATGGGGGGTTTGTACTCTGTCAACCTCGATGGGGGGTTTTTACTCGTCAACCTTTGTGGGGGGTTTGTACTCCATCAACCTCATGAAGGGGTTCGTACCTCATGCGCCTATCCAAGGGGGTAGTAGGCCTTGGCTTGCACTAAGAATGGTCACTTCTTACACTCGTATTATGTTCTATATAAGCATGGTTTTACTTCAAGCATCATTCACACATGCCATATTGTTAGTATGTTATTCATTTGCTCATGATTATGCATTTTGCCTATGATGCCTACCTCTTGTTACATATTTAGTACATTCAAAAGTACTAACGCATACTCTATGCCTATATTATATCACTATGTAGGAACCGAAGCACCGCTTGATCATCCTCCTCCTCCTCCACGTGGCTAGAATGATTGTCCCTCAAGCTTGTCGGTAAGTCCTCCATTTCGGGGACGTTGCTTATGATCTCTTGCTTTGTACTAAGACTATGTTACTTTCATTCATGTATTGACCATAAGGGTAAGCCCGGATGCTTGTCGTGGTCTCCACTTTTATCTATGTAGTAGAGGTGTTGTTGGACATGTTATGTATCTATACTATAAGTATGGACTCTCTTGTTTCTTTGATGCTATGATATGAAAGTGTTCCCTTAGCCCCATTTGTCCCAATTTAATATTTCTTGTTGTATTCAATTGTTTTCGTGACCAAGGATATGTAATGATATACTACGAGGCTTGTTTGGGGTTCCTTTGGGTTCCCCATTCGTCAGTCACATCTAGGTCCTAGGCTTGGTTCATGAAAAAGATGGTATCAGATCAGTAGGTTGTTAGATCCTCGGAGTCCAACACACCACGTTGATTAGAGTCTTAGTCATGGTTATTTTGTGCAACACAACTATGAGTAGGAGTCTATGAGACGTTTTAGGAAATGTTTCCCTTTTTCATGTTCTAAGTCATGCTATAGAGTTGAAGTAAGTTTTGCCCCAAGCGATTATTTTTTGCTATGCTAGATAATGCCTAATATAAGGGGAAGACGAGATTGCACACCTGAGGATCAAACGACCATGGAGAGCTTAGGGATGCTCTCACCTTGCATGCACAAGTGGTGGCAAATCAAGCCAACTAAGGGGCCCAAGCCCGTCATGCTCCTACACCGGCCTCTCGGGTAAGAGACTTTATGAGAATGAATCCCGTGGAATTCCATGGGTCAAAGTTGAGTGAGGGGCCCAAGTGTTCATTAATGAGGTCTACAAAATTTTTGTCCATCATGGGTGTGAGGCTGGAGGACAAGGCGGAGTAGGCAGCCTATCAAATCAAAGGGATTGCACAAATATGATACGACCAATGAAAGGAAGAAAAGGAGGAATTCAAGGTGGCCTTCCTTAATCGGTTCTTCCCCCTTGAACTTAGGGAAGCTAAGTTGGTGGAATTTATGAATTTGAGACAAGGGTCTATGAGTGTGAGGGAGTATTCCCTCAAGTTTACCCAACTCTCTAAATATGCTCTGGATTTGGTGGCCGACTCAAGATCTAGGATGAACAAGTTTGTGAAGGGTGTTTCCGACTTGGTTAGTGAAGAATGGCAGTCTGCCATGTTGATTAATGACATGGATTTGTCACATTTGATGACCTATACTGAGCAAATGGAAGAGGAGAAATTGAGGAAGAGAAGGGGTCATGAGGCCAAAAGGGCCCGTTTAGAGGGTACGTTCCAAAGGAGTGGCCGCTTCCTTCAAGGCCGAAGGTGTACTCGTGCATTTGATAAGAAGGTTGCAAATGATCTTTTGAGGACCCAAGGTGTTAGAGGTGTGGCTTCTATTGATATGTGTCCGAAGTGTCGTAAGGGTCATGGTGGCCCATGTTTGAAAAATACCAGTGCATATTATGGTTGTGGGGAAATGGGGCATAAGGCGATAGATTATCCTCGAAACCGCAACAAGGGCAAGGAGGTTTGTCCACAAGGTGCTACTGCGGTCCCATTAGGGAGAAGTGGCTGATAATATGGTGCCTCAAGGCACAACTGGTTCTATTCTTTGCATGGGATACATGGGGTTGACAAAGTCCCCGATGTTGTAACCGATATGTTGAAAATCTTTAATTTTAATGTGTATGCATTGATTGATCCGGGTGCCACTCTTTCTTTTGTTACCCCCTTTGTTTTCAAAAAGTTCCACATTGACCTCGAGTTTTTGCATGAGTCATATGAGGCATCTACTCCTAGGTGCAACTATTGTTGCTAGAAAATTTTATAGAAGTTTTCCAATTTGCATCTTGCATAAAATATTGCCTTGTGATTTTGTTGAGTTAGACATGGTTGATTTTGATATTATTCTTCAAATGGATTAGTTGCATGCATACTATGCTTCTATTGATTGTAGAACCCGTAGGGTCAAATTCCAATTTCCAAATGAAATTGTCCTTGAGTGGGAGAGTCAAGATGTGGTGGTCAAGGGTAGATTCATCTCTCACATTAAAGCCGTAAGTTGATCTCTAAGGGTTGCCTTTACCATCTTGTGAATGTTTGGGATATGGAGTCTAAAGTCCTTCCCATAGAGTCAGTTTCGATTGTAAATGAATTTCTTGATGTCTTCCCAAATGACCTTCCTGGTGTTCCTCCCGAAAAGGAAAAATACTTTGGCATAAACCTCTTCCTTGATACTTAACCCATTTCTATTCCCCCATACCGTATGGGCCCGATGGATTTGAAGGAACAATTGAGGGACTTGTTGGAGAAGGGATTTATTAGGCCTAGCCAATCACATTGAGGTGCACTAGTGTTGTTTGTGAAAAAGAATGATGGGTCCCTCAGGATGTGTATTGACTACCGATATCTCAATAGGGTCACTATCAAGAATAGGTATCCTCTTCCATATCCTCTTCCAAGGATTGATGATTTGTTTGACCAATTGGAAGGGGCTAGCCATTTCTCTAAGAATGATCTTCAGTCCGGGTATCATCAACTGAAAGTGAGGGAGTGTGATATTTCCAAGATGGCCTTCCGAACTAGGTATGGGAATTACAAGTTTGTTGTGATGTCTTTCAGGTTGACCAATGCATTGGCTATCTTTATGGACCTAATGTATAGGGTCTTTAAACCCTACCTTGATTCCTTTATTGTGGTCTTCATTGATAACATTTTGATCTATTCTCATGGTGAGGAGGAGCATAGGGCTCATTTGATTGTTTTGTTGCAAAGATTGAGGGAGGAAAAATTGTATGCTAAATATGAAAAGTGTGAATTTTGGTTGAGGGAGGTTGGCTTCCTAGGACATGTAGTGTCGGGGGATGGTATTAAGGTGGATCCTAAAAAGACCGATGTGATTAGAAAATTTCCTAGACCATTCACCCCATCAGACATTAGGAGTTTCTTGGGCTTAGCGGGCTATTACCAGAGGTTTGTGAATAGGTTCTCTTCTATTGCTTCTCCTATGACAAAATTGACTTAAAAGAAGGCTAAGTTTGTCTGGTTTGACGAATGTGAAAAGAGTTTCCAAACATTAAAAGATAAGCTTGTGTCCACTCTTATATTGTCACTATCAGATGGGCATGAGGGATTTTTTGTGTATTGTGATGCTTCCCGGGTTGGTTTTGGTTGCATGTTGATGCATCAAACGATCCCAAAAAGTGCCCGAAAACGTGCCTTGGAATTCCCAAATTTTTAAATTACATATATTTCAAAATCTGTTTGCTATTTTGAAAATTCAACTTCATATTCTTGTTCAAAGGGTCCAAATTAGGTGACAAAGGGTCTAACCTTGATTTAAGAGTGAAATATTAGTAATTACGAAATTCCAAGAACGTAATTTCCAGTGGAGTTTTCGCGTTGCCTTCGCTACGCGCACTGGTACATTTTGGGGACTACTTTTTTTTAGCTCGGTCCAAGACTTCTAAGTCTTGGGCCTAAGTGATCCTAAACATGTTTTTACCCATACTTAGCCTTATTTCACCCTCATATCATCCTAAACATTTCCCAATACTCACCCAAACACTTAGTCATATTTTCACTCCCCAAAAACAAGTCCCAAACCCTCATCCCAAGCTAAGGTTCTCCTTCAAGGTTCTTCTTCAAGCTTCAAGTCTCCATCTCCAATCTTCGTCAAGTTCATCTCTTAGCTAAGGTATGTGGATTTCTTTCATGGGTTCATTTTACCCATGATATCCAAGCCTCCTTTTACACAAATTGAATGATTTAAAGTTGATTTATAAATGGGTCTTGATTATTATGAAATTCACTGCACATTATGTTAAAGCTATGCAAAGTTGTGACTGTTTTACTATCTTTTGAGCTATAAATCTTTCATCTATTATAAGATTTGAGAAGGGGTTTTGATGTATATTGCTTGAGGGTGTTGCAAGGTGTTGACTGATGGTTTTACAATGGATTTTCATGCATGGGGTTTTGATATATATTGCTTGAGGGTGTTGCAAGGTGTTGAGTGATGATTTTACATTGGATTTTCGTGGATGATTTCATCTCTATTATTCATGATTTTATACTAGTATTACACACCCTCTAAGTATTTGATAAAATGTCCGGTTACGGTTTCTTGAAGAGTTGAAGGTCCAAAGCATGAGATATGATATAAATGACTATATAATGATGAAATGAGCTTATGTATATGATATACTCTATATAAAGTGTTGCATTAGACCATCCCCTCTCCATTGGAATAGTAACCCGGGTAACCATATGAGGGGTTTGTACTTTTCAACCGTATTGATAAGGTGTGATTATCATCAACCATGTGAGGGGTTTATACCACACAATCACCAAGGTATTTGTACCTTGAATAGCTAGCTTGGTCTCTTCTACACATATGATATCCTATACGAGCATGAGTTACTTAAGCACTGATCATACATACCATATTATTATATTATGCCTATTGCTTAACACTATGGATTTTGATTATGATGCCTATCTATTGTTGCATTGCATCCTACATACTTAGTACATTCAAACATACTAACTCGTACTCTTACCTACATGATATCACCATGTAGGAACCGGAGCCCAAGTTGACCATCCTCCTCTACGTGGCTAGTTCGGTGCTATTCAAGCTAGTGGGTGAGTCCTCCACTTCGGGGACCTTAGTCTATACTCTCTCTTGTTATGTGTTGAGACACTCTCCTTTCTGTTCTATTTGACTATGAGGGTGAGACCAGTTGCTTTGTCTTGGCCTCCTCTCTTATCTATGTAGTAGAGGTGGTTGTTGGATAAGTTATGTATCTATGAAATAAGCTTGACTCTTGTATCTTGATTATGATATTGTGCAGGTTTTTCCTTTAGCCCCTTGCCCTGTTCTTGTTCTTTGATGTTTTATAAGCTTTTGTGACCAGTGATGTGTAATGACAAGTTAAGAGGCTTGTTTGGGGTTCCTTCGGGTTCTCCATTCGCCATGTCACATCTAGGCCCTAGGCTTGGGTCACGATGAACTTGGTATTATGAACTAGGTTGATAGATCCTCGGAGTCTAACCCACCGCGTCGATTAGAGTCCTATTCATGGTTGTGAAGCGTGCCATGACTATGAGTAGGAGGCTATGAGATGTTTTTAGAAAATATTTCCTTTCTTCATGTTCTACGTCGTGCTATGGAGTTGTAGTGAGATTTTCCCATAGTGAATGTTCTTTTCTATGCTAGATAATGCCAAACACTCGAGGATGAAGGGCCCAAACTCCCGAAGAGCAATCTACCAATGGTGAGCTCCGGGATGCTCTCACTATGCTTGCCCAAGTTGTTGCCAACTAAGTCAATCAAGGGGCCCAAGCCCCTTATGCTAATACCCCAGTAGCTAGGGTAAGAGACTTTATAAGGATAAATTCTCTAGTTTTCTATGGGTCAAAGGTGGATGAAGATCCATAAGAGTTCATGGACGAGGTCTACAAGATCTTGAATATCATTGGTGTTGGGCAAAATGAAAAGGCAGAGTTGGCAGCGTATCAACTCAAAGGGGTGGTTCAAATATCGTATGACCAATGGAAGGGTGAGAAGGGGATTACTAATGTGGTGTTTTTAGAAGAGTTCAAATTGACTTTCCTTAATCGGTTTTTCCCTCTTGAGCTTAGGGAAGCAAAGTTGGTAGAGTTTATGAACTTGAAACAAGGTGCTATGAGTGAGAGGGAGTATGCCCTCAAGTTTAATAAACTTTCAGAATATGCTTCCCATTTGGTGGCAGATCCTAGATCTAGGATGAATAAGTTCGTGATGAGGGTCTCCGACTTGGTACTGAAGAATGTCGGTCCACCATGCTAATTAGTGACATGGACTTGTCTCGATTGATTACCTATGCCAAGAAAATGGAGAAGGAGAAATTGAGGAAGAGAAGGGGGCATGAGGCCAAGACGGCCCGATTTGAGGGTAAATTATAAAAGGGTGCTAAATTTCGTCAAGGCCAAGGGCTTATCATGCTACTAATAGGGGTTTTGCCAATGACTTCCCTAGGCTTCAAGGTATTGTTGGGGTGGCTCCTATTTATATGTGCCCTAAACATGGAAGGAGCCATGGACGCCTATGTTTGAAGGATTCTAGTTCTTGCTATAAATGTAGGGAGCTTGGTCACAAGAAGGTATATTGTCCAAGAAACCGTTGTAAGGTCCGAGGTGCTAATGCGGTCCCATTGGGGAGAGGTGGTCCTCAAGGTAGTGCCCTAGGGCACAATCGATTTTATGCGTATATGGGAGGCAAGGTGTTAGTGAGGTCCCCAATGTTGTTACCGGTATGTTGAAAATCTTTGACTTTGATGTTTATGCTTTGATTGATTCGGGTGCCACTCTTTCTTTTGTTACCCCTTTTGTTGCTAAAACGTTCCATGTTGTCCCCGAGTTGTTGCATGAGTCATATGAAGTGTCTACTCCAATTGGTGCCTCTATTGTTACTAGAAAGGTTTGTATAAGTTGTCCTATTTGCATTTTGCATAAGTTATTGCCTTGTGATCTTGCTGAATTAGACATGGTAGATTTTGATATCATATTTAGGATAGATTGGTTGCATGCCAACTATGCTTCTATTAATTGTAGAACCCGTAGGGTCAAGTTTCATTTTCTAATGAACCCATCTTTGAGTCGGAAAGTCAAGATGTAGTGGTCAAGGGTAGATCCATTTCATGCATTAAAGCCATAAGTTGATTTCTAAGGGGTGCTTGTATCATCTTGTGAGGGTTAAAGATGTGGAGTCCAAAGTCCCTTCAATTGAGTCAGTCCCTTTTGTAAATGAGTTTCTTGATGTCTTACCAAATGAAATTCCCAATATCCCTCCTGAATGGGAGATAGATTTTGGCATAGATCTCCTTCCCGATACTCAACCTTTCTCCATTCCCCCTTACCGTATGGCCCCGGCGGAGTTAAAAGAGTTATTTTTAGACCTAGTCAATCACCTTGGGGTGCTTCGATGTTGTTTGTGAAAAAAGAAGGATGGGTCACTTAGAATGTGCCTTGATTACCTGTAACTCAATAGGGTCACCATCAAGAATAGATATCCTCTTCCAAGAATTGATAACTTGTTTGACCAATTGAAAGGGGCTAGCTTCTTCTCTAAGATGATCTTCCATCCAGGTATCATCAAGTGAGGGTGAGGGAGTGTGACATTTCCAAGACATCTTTTCAGACTAGACATTGGTATTATGAGTATGCTGTGATGTCGTTTAGGTTTACCAATGTACCGACCAACTTCATAGACCTTATAAATTGGGTCTTCAAACCTTACCTTGATTCCTTTGTTGTAGTATTCATTGATGATATTTTAATCTATTCACATAGCAGGGAGGAGCTTATGGGGCATTTGAGAGTTGTGTTGCAAAGACTGAGGGAAGAGAAATTGTATGTCAAATACGATAAGTGTGAATTTTGGTTGAAGGAGGTTGCATTCTTGGGTCATGTGGTGTCGGGGGAAGGTATAAAAGTGGATCCTAAGAAAACTGATGTGATTAGAAATTGGCATAGACCATTGACCCCATCGGATATTCGAAGCTTCTTGGGCATTGCGCATTACTATAGAAGATTTGTGAGTGGGTTCGCCTCCATTGCTTCCCTTATGACAAAACTAAATTAAAAGAATGTTAAGTTTGTGTGGACCGATGAATGTGAGAGGAGCTTCCAAACATTGAAAGACAAGCTTGTGTCCGCTCCTATATTGTCATATTTCCTGGGACCGATGCTTCCCGTGTTGGTTTGGGTTGTGTGTTGATGCATGAAACGACCCCAAAAAGTGCCCAAAAACGTGCCTTAGAAAGCCTGGAATTTTAAATTCCATATATCTCAAAATCCATTTGCTATTTCAAAAATTTGACTTCATATTCTTGTTCAGGGGGTCCAAATTAAGTGAAAAAGGGTTTAACTCTGATTTAAGAGCAAAAGTTTAGGATTTAGAAATTCCAATAACACAATTTCCAGTGGGATTTTCGCGTTGCCTTTGCCACAGCCCCTATACATTTTGGGGACTGATTTTTAGATCGCTCCAAGACTTCTAAGTCTTGGGACTAAGTGTTCCCAAACTTGTTTTTACCCGTACTTAGCCTTATTTCACCCTCATATCATCCTAAATATTTTCCAATACTCACCCAAACACTTAGTCATATTTTCACTCCACAAACTCAAGTCCCAAACCCTCATCCCAAGATAAGGTTTTCCTTCAAGGTTCTTCTTCAAGCTTCAAGTCTCCATCTCCAATCTTCACCAAGTTCATCTCTAAGCTAAGGTATATGGGTTTCTTTCATGGGTTCCTTTCACCCATGATACCCAAGCCTCCTTTTACTCAAATTGCATGATTTAAAGTTGATTTATAAATGGGTTTTGATTATTATGAAATTCACTGCATATTATGTTAAAGCTATGCAAAGTTGTGACTGTTTTGCCATGTTTTGAGCTATAAATCTTTGATCTATTCTGCGACTTGAGAAGGGGTTTTGATGTATATTGCTTGAGGGTATTGCAAGGTGTTGACTGATGGTTTTACAATAGAATTTCGTGCATGATTTCATCTCTATAATTCATGGTTTTATACTAGTATTACACACCCTCTAAGTGTTTGATAATATGTCCGGATATGGTTTCTTGAGGAGTTGAAGGTCCAAAGCATGAGATATGATATGAATGACTATATGATGATAAAATGAACTTATTTATATGACATACTCTATATAAAGTGTTGTATTAGACCATACCTGATCTGGGGGGATAAGAGCCTGGGTAACCAAGTGAGAGATTTGTACTTTGCCACCGTGTTGATAAGGTGTAATTATCATCAACCATGTGAGAGGTTTATACCACACAACCACCAAGGGGTTTGTACCTTGAATAGCTAGCTTTGTCTCTTCTACACATATGATATCCTATATTAGCATGAGTTACTTAAGCATGTTTTACTTAAGCATTGATCATATATGACATATTGTTATATTGTGTCGATTGCTTAATACTATGTATTTTGATTATGATGTCTATCTATAGTTGCATTGCATCCTACATACTTAGTACATTCAAATGTACTTATGCATACTCTTTCCTACATGATATCACCATGTAAGAACCGGAGACCAAGTTGATCCTCCTCCTCCACGTGGCTAGTTCAGTGCTATTCAAGCTAGTTGGTGAGTCCTCCACTTCGGGGACCTTAGTCTATACTCTCTCTTGTTATGTTTTGAGATGCTCTCCTTTATGTGTTATTTAACTATGAGGGTGAGCCCGATTGCTTCTTTTTGTCTTGGCCCCTGCTCTTATCTATGTAGTAGAGGTGGTTGTTGGACATGTTATGTATCTATGAAATGAGCTTGACTCTTGTCTCTTGATTATGATATTGTGCAAGCTTTTCCCTTAGCCCCTTACCCTATTCTTATTTTTTGATGTTTTATATGCTTTCGTGACCAATGATGTGTAATGACAAGTTAAGAGGCTTGTTTGGGGTTCCTTCGGGTTCCCCGTTCACCATATCAAGTCTAGGCCTTAGGCTTGGGTCGTGACAATGCAAAATGGTAAGGTTATAGTCTATGCTTCTAGACAACTCAAAGTGCATGAAAATAACTACCCTACCCATGATCTTGAGTTAGCCGTCATTATGTTTGCATTAAAGATTTGGCATCATAATTGTATGGGGTGCATGTTGATGTATTTATCAATTATAAGAGCCTCTAATATGTGTTCACTCAAAAGGATCTCAACTTGAGCCAAATGAGATGGTTAGAACTTCTTAAATTATCATCTCGGCAAGGCAAATATGGTGATGGATGCTTTGAGTAGGGTGTCTACGGGTAGCCTAGCTCATGTTTGATGATGGTGATTAGGAGATGGCTAAGGTGGTGCATCGATTGGATAGATTAGGAGTTAGGTTGGAAGTGGTTAGTAATTGGGGTATTGTTGTTGTTGATGGTTCTAGGTCTTTCTTGGTTGATGAGGTGAAAGAAAAGCAAGATCTTGATTCCTCCTTGTTAGAATTGAAGGCCTTTGTAAAAGAGGGCAAGGTGGAGGTTTGCTCCCAAGGGGGATATCGTGCCTTAGGCACCAAGGTAGGTTGTGTGTGCCTTGTGTTTGATGGATTGAGGGAGAGAATCCTTGATGAGGCCCATAACTCTTCTTAATCTATGCAGCCCAGTCCACCAAAAATATATAGAGACTTGAAGGATGTGTATTAGTGGGGAGGCATGAAGAGGGACATTGCTAAAGTCATTTCCGATTGTCATAATTGTCAACAAGTCATAGCCGAACATCAAAGTCCGGGTGCCTAACCCAAGGCATTGAGATTCCTACTTGGAAGTGGGAGTTGATTAATATGGATTTCGTGGTTGGGTTGCCCATGACTAAAAAGGGGTTTTGATTCCATTTGGGTTGTGGTTGATAGGATGACAAAATCGGCTCACTTTCTACCGGTTAAGACCACATATGGGGCTGAAGATTATGCAAGGTTGTATATTCATGACTTGATAAGGTTGCATGGTGTTCCTTTGTCCATCATATCAGATCGTGAGGCATAATTTCAGTTCACACTTTTGCAGGTCCTTTCAAAGGGGTCTTGGTACAAGAGTTAAGCTTAGTACGACCTTTCACCCTCAAACGGATGGCCAAGCTGAAAGAGCTATCCAAACACTTAAGGACATGCTTAGGCCTTGTGTATTGGAGCTTAAGGTTAGTTGGGATGACCATCTCCCATTGATTGAGTTTGCCTACTGACACATCAGATGCTCATGCTCTAATAAAAAAGCAGTTGTTGCCAACAGTTAACCAAACCGAAGGTTAGGGTCGAATCCACAGGGAATATAGGGCTTGACTACAAGACTTCACTACTAATCATTTCAAGCATCAATAACTAAAATCTCTAAATAGGGGTTGGAGGGTTGTGATTTAAAAACAAAAGTAAAATTATGACTATACTACTATGCGGGAAAACACTCAATTTTAGGGACAACTTGGGAATTATGTTCCCCAGGGTTTGTTGACTCGACTACCCTAGGTAACATAACCACAATTGAAGATTATCATGCAGGATGGTAACATAGGTTGTTCCATCCCTCTTGTGAAGGTTAAGGTCAAATTTCACCAAGGCGCTTTGTGGGCAACCATGGTGTGCCAACTAACCGTTACCAATTGTCCTAGTCAACCTCCCTTTGGTCAGGTTCGGTTGATTAGATGAGATGACATCGATCGAATACTATCATCTACTTTCCTTTTCCTATTCATCATTAACTTAGTTGGGATCATGATAGTAGGCAGAGTTTGGAGTTCGCCACCACCAAACAACAATCATAATGAAGGGAAATAGACAATACATGCAAAACCCCAATCATAGAAATACAATAAACATAGGTTATCTCAAGTCAAGTACCCATGGTTCCCACAATCCCATGTTGTGGGTGCTTAGCTACTCATAGCTAAGGCGAAACAAGAAAAAATGCATATACTAGACATAAATGAGAGTTTTATCAACAACAATGAAGAAAGTAGGCACCATAAGTTGCAAACCCACAAGCTTGATTGATCAACAATGAGTACAAGGCATGATTTGTAATCCCCAAAATGGGTTTTCCAAGAGAAAACAATAAACTAATCTAAAAGCTAAAAAAAGATTCAAAAGATGATTGTAAAATGTATCCTGGTCGAACTGTCTTCTAAAATCCTAACTTAAACTATATATATTATTTACAAAATAACCCTAGAATTTATACAGAAAAGATAGCTGGTAGCTGATTAATCTCATTGGTATATATATGTCATTATGACCCATAGGTATAAGGCGTTGCTTGAGATATGAATTGTATATTCCTCTGGTACTCTTGTGTCTTCAGTTTTTTGGTTCAACATTGTGGCTCTCTGATTCCTGCTACGAGTCTACCTATATGATTCATAGTGAAACTTACGACTCGTAGGATGGCCTCATAGGGGTGACCTCCACTTAGCAAATTTCTGAATTTTTGGTCTTTGATTCATGCTATGACACATCCTATGACTCGTAGCTTGGGCTACGACTCATAAGTGTACTCGTATGTCCTAAGCTTCAGTAAAATCTGCAACTTTTCTTCAAAATCATGCCAACCTAACTTTTCTGCAAGAAAAAAGCAAAAATACATAAAAACCATAAAAAGTTGCCTTAAGAACTCATAAAACCCCCTGTTTTAGGCATCAAATGTGATGTATTTGGGCGGTATATCAACACCCTCAATTTAGAATTGTTACTTGCCCTTAAGCGATGACTCGATCTACGCAGAGAAATAGAAATAAATAGCGGCTATACTAATGACATATACCACAACTCCTTTGATTTAGGTACCCAAATACTTTTTTCAAAACAAGATTGCAAAGTTATTAAGTAAACAAGAACACAATGAGATACCTGACAATCCAACTATGACAAGCTAAGGAGCATCAACCTTTCACAATCACTAGTATAGTCTTGCAAATGCCCTCACTGGTAAGAAGTCCCTCATATTCACTCAAAAGCATTTAGAACTCAAGGACTGAGGAAGCATTCTCACTCTCACAATTTTAATTTAATGCATACTGACTAACACCATAGGATTGCATCTATACTCATCTTCTGGCATGGTGATAAAGTGGAGTTGGATCACTTTATGACTTATAGTCTTGTAACATAGGTTCAAGGTGCTTAGGTATGGTATTTTGGGCAAGTAGTGGCTAATAACTATCCTTGAACCATGTTTACTAGCACTTTTTGTTTTCATAATCCAACCCTTTTTATTTAATCCACCCTTATTCTCTTGTTTTGAACTTTTCTCGAGTGTTTTCTTCCTCTTTTCCAGCTGTACCTCAATTTCAAACTCATTTTTGCTACTTTTCTCAAATCAAGGCACTTTTCTTTGTCTTCATTCAGTTCATGCTTTTTCATTTCTTTCTTGATTTCCCAACTAACCACCTAATTATTATTCGTTTACCATAGTAAGGGCCACCTTCAATTTAGGCTTTTAGCCTCAGGTGAAGTGCACAATATCTATGCCTCAAACTAGGTCCACCAATTACAGCTACCCACAACTTAGGCCTTTGGCCTCAATCAAGGTTCACATGTTCAAGGATAGACTTGGGCCAATATTAAGGTATTTCATCAAACAAGGTTAAGTCAGCAGAGTGTCAAGAAAGAATGAGTACATGAGAAGTTCAAAATTTTGGAACAAGGGATTCACTCACTTATTTAGTGGGTCAATTTGGCCAATAGTGGTTTCACTCAAATAACAAAGGCCTAAGATCATTTCCATATCCACCACATCACCAAACCAGTATTAGAGTAACAAGGCAAGTTCTGGGTCCATACAAGATGCATAAATGCAGCAAAATAAGCTCACAATACACCTGGCAATTGCATCCACAATCAAGTATAGACTCATAGGTCATGCTTTCAGTCTCAGCTTACCTTCACAATATCTGAACAAACATTGCCATATACTAAAAAATGTATGAATGTATCAATAATCACAACCTCAAAAATTTTGAGAGTACCAATTTTTCATCAAAACTTTAAAAACACATCTAAAAATTATGTATATGCCAATAAATAACAATACTATGAATTTACGCATTATCTACACTAGTTCAACAGAAAAGTAAGCATTCACAAGGAAAAAGAATCACGACAAGAAAATCTTGGGATAAAAAATAGGGGAAGTTATGGAGTCGAGGCTGCTCAGAATTCACCTTAATCCATAACTTCTCACACCCCATCAAAATAGGATACTTTGTCCTCAAATTAAACACAAGAACGAAAAACAAATACGATAACATAGAATACACACACACACACACACACACATACACACACACACACACACACTAAAAACCAAAAACTAACATCCACAATATAAGTAAAAACAAGATCCAACAGAAGAATATTTAAACATACCCAAAAACCAACATAGTAAAAAAATTGTCTAAAAAGAGAACAAAGTATCCAACATGACAAAATAAGAACTGGGGTCAAAAGAAGTCAAACATCATGGTGCATCAAGCACCAATCTTTGGCTGGTTAGCAGGGTTTTTCGTCACATCCTCCTTATGAGAAATCTAGGCCCCAGCTGCACCTGAGCTACTCTATGCATGTGGGGTGTGCTGCTCGCAATCTTTCTGAATAGCCTCCATCAGTAGCGACTCCTGCACCACCTCCTCTAGTATGGCCTCTTCTTCCAGTCTTGGCCTTTTCTAGGTTGGCTTTAGGTCATCCTGCTCAAGGGACCTCTTCCCACGGATGTTCGGACGGTCGGCCATCCACTCAAATGCCTTGTCTGCCGGTGCCACCTCTGGGGCTGCAATAAGAGCTGCCAACATCTATAATAATTCAGCCTTAAACTTGGCTAACTCCTCAGTCACAACGCTCATGTCAGAAGGCTGAAGTCGCTCAACTCTTCATTGGACCCTTGCCTTAAATGCATCAATTGAAGCATCCACTACTCTGACTCTCTCATCTACCAATGCATGGGTGAATGTCTTCATCCTCTCCTCGGAGTCCCGTACTGTCAGGTTAACTAAAGGTCTGACCCGTACAAATAGAGCCAGTAGTCTGGACTCTTCCGTAGCCACTCTATGTAATAAATCCTGAAAAGAAATAGCAGAAGTCAGAGGATCAACCTTTAATTAAGCTACTACGGGTGCCAGAGTAATGGAGGGTGGTGTGGACTCGATCTCCACAGCTGGCGTGGGTTCTGTAGCAACTAGATTTGATCCCTGAGTCTTGGGCTCTACTAGAAATAGCTTTAGGATAGGAGGAGGAACAACTCTCTTTAGGGCTACAGGGTTCTTGTCTTCCTTGACTAGGCTGGGGTCCATCATATGCGACACCTCTACATGAGGTTCCAAGTGGAGAGAGACCGACACCCCTGCCGCCTTGCATAACTTATGTATCAGAATGGGAAATAACAATGCCTGCTGAGTATGGACTGTTGACTCATGTATCTATTCTACCATAACCTGAGCCTAGTAAATTTTGTACCATGCCAAAATGCTAGACAATAATACAACTCTCTCCAATGTGATCATATTATCCATGAAAGTGGGTCTGATGCGCCAGGGAATAATGGACCACAAACATTTCGCCCTAAATGAGAGATGGGACTTCAAAATACACTCTGTTTGGTTCGTAACCCATGTTGGCTTGACACCTTCCTCACAAATTTGACTTGCTATCCACCGAAGGTCAGCCTGACATCCTTCTGATTCACTGCCTTTCTCATTTCTGCAATTCTATAATCATACTTCGTAGTGGAATGTGGCACTCTGTAGTTTGGCCCGAATTGCACTCTCCAAATAGTTTCTTCTGAGATATCAACAACCTCCCCTCTAAATAGGACTTCACTGAATCGTCACTGTTCAATGGGCTTTTTGAGCCTTGGCAAATCTCTGTGAATAGCAGCATAGTAGGAGGTATAAAACTCCCTAACTACATAAGGGGCATACTTTCCCAGTGCCTATGACAACCAACCAAGCCCATGCCGCTTAATTTCAGCCTCTAACCCTGGTATACTGCTTAGTCTTGAATCTTTCAGCCTAGCTTCCTCTTGGAATCTCCTCACTATCCTCTCTTGGCTTTTTAGCTCCAATCCCTTTCATAAATGTCTTTCATCCCTTGGACCCACCATCTCATGTTTTGGGGGTCTATGGAGGTGATAGTGTAAGAAGAATCGGCTAGCTGTGGGGGAGCAGTATTCTCATGCTGAGCCTGAGACATCTCAAGGGAACCAGACTCAGAAAGTGAGGCATCATCAGACCCTTTCTCATTACCTTCCTCTTCAAACTGGGAGGGGCTAACTACTTCTATTGGAATCCTTGTTTGTGATCTGGTTAAAGGTATGTTGGCTTCAGGGTCACGTTGCATGTCTATCTCCTCAACGGATTGATCTTCATCAAATGTTTCATCCCTTAGGTGGTGTCCTAGGGTTGGGGCAACAACTCTTCGTCCTCTTGGAGACATTGTCTTTGCAAAACCATTACAAACCAAAGCATAAGTCGCATGATTTTTTGTACCAACAAGATACATACAAAACAATCAAACATCAAAAAATAAAATTTCTCAAGTAAAATAACTAAACCAGGTGCAGGGTTGCAGATACAAGGTGGATGTACGATTCGTAGGGTGACTTACGAGTCATATGGGAGCCTCGTAGTACTAAGGTATCTAAGGGAAATGCATTCTGGATTCAGCTATGAGATGCAGGTACGACTCGTAGGGTATCCTACGAGCCATAGGCCAAGCTCGTATCTAATTTCAGAGACATCATGAGAGTTCATCTCAAGGCCACGAAACCACCACTACAACTCGTAACAAGTGCTACAAATCGTAGGTGAGTCTCACATGGAAAATGTTAAGGCATCCTAGGTGACTGTTGCATGCTACAAAGGGCCGCTACGACTCGTAGTGGGTCCTCATAGCGAAAAACAAAGAGCACCTAAGAGGCCTCCAACCCTTCCACAATGATTAATGGATAACCAGAAAGCATTAGGGGTTACAAAAAACAAAAGCATAGGCGACATAACATCAAACCTAAAAACTCTTCATTAACAATTATCTCAAGAAAAAGAATGAATTTTCCCTTATCTGATCAAAGCACTTCTACTAGTAAAAACATCCACGTGCATTCAAGGGGATACACATGCGTAATTTATCATAAAATAACTATAACACCCCCAACCCGACAATGTCAACCCCACATAATTTCCACAAGATAATGACCTATAAAATATGTAACAAAGCATATGGCCATAATATCATACTTTAAGGTCCCCACAAAGGTAGAATTCAAGATTTGACCCGTTAAAGGGACATAGACAGTTATGCAGCATGGTTTTCCCACTTCCACAATCACCATCATATGGTTTTGCTAATCATGATCATAAGGCATTCAGTCAAACATCCATAAGATAAGACTATTTCATAGATAAACCAAAATTAACTACTAGAATTTATCAGATAAATAGATGAATGAATGATATGAAGACAAGAAAGAAAGCCGAGTTCTTGGTGCAAAATTCACTTGCTAAGGAATGTTAATGGATGAATAATTTAGGGGATGAATGAAATAGTGAAAGGGGATGATAGGGGTAGTTACAAAGTGAAATGAAACACTTCATGAAGAGACATGAAGAACCAAAAGATGTTAGTCTTTCAATATTCAAATGGTGCACCTTTTAAAGTTCCGTAGATCAGTTTTACGAGATCCCAACTACGAGTCATAGGTCGTCATATGAATTGTAGGTCCCGGTCTCGTAGTAAATGCAATACTTGGGAAATTTTGATTTCATACTTGGATATTATGAACCCCGCTTATGACTTATAGTGGACCCTACGAATCATAAAGGTTGGCTCATAGTGCAAGTGCCTACTTCTGAGACTTTCTATTTCCTTCTATGAACATGACTATGAGCCGTGGTGATGACTATGACTCATAGCCTTGCTCTTATACGTTCTTTTAAGCATGAGTTTCTCCACTCTTCAGCTCTTGTTTTGTTCCTGCGCCTAAATACTTAAGATCCACTATAATGCTAGTTGACATAACCGGTTCAAAGTCTTAGTAGTCTCAACAAAATATTAACTACCACTAAACAAGATACACAAATGAAAATGTCTCAAGATAGATGTAAACACAAAAGATGTTTGGGTTGCCTCCCAAGAAGCACCTTGTTTAACATCGTGGCTCGACTATGCCATCATGGATAATTAGACTTCTCCATGAGTACCATCACTGCTCCTTCTACTCTTCCTTTGTTCATCTTGCACTGCATCTAGTTGCTCAGCAAGCTGCTCCATTCTATCACCAAGACTTTGCATTGATATAGTTTGTTGTCCCACTTTGTAGTTACATTTGAGGACATCAAACTTTATCTCCCGAACAATGTCATCTTGTTTATTTACCTTGATCAGGACTTGTCCAAGCATGTGCTTGATCTGGGTTAGTTTATCAGTGATACAATGCTGGTACGGCAACATCATCCAATATGCAACATTTTCGCTCTTGGGTTTACTTGAGGATCCCGTAAATGCACTAGTAGATAGTCCGGCTTTCCCTTGAAGGGGTTGTTGCTCAGAGGTTAATGTTCAGTAGAAACTAGCCGCCAATTCATCATCAGTCAGACCATAGTTCTGATTTGCTGCCAAGCACTGTTTGTACCTTTCCCAAGCCACTACCAAAGGTTCTTCTGGCACTCTTTTGAAATTATAAATGTTGTTCTATAGCTTTTTCTTATTGGACTCCTTATAGAAGTTCATGAGGAAGACTCTCAAAACTTCCCCCAATTATAGCAAACATCATGTAGGAGAATAGACCACCACTTAGCAGCTTCACTCCGGAGAGTCATGGGAAAAACCTGAAGAGCCATGGCCTCCCAAGCAGGATGTCTTCTCCCAAGGACTCCCCTAAATGTTTGAGTGAAATTCTGTAGGTAGATTTGGGGATCTTCGGACTCTTACCCGTAAAATAGAGCGCGCCTCTGCAAACTTTCCAACAAGTTGTTTGCAATGTAGAACTTTTGTTTAGTCATAGTGCTAGCCAACCTGCACCTAAAATCAATGATAAAAAAACAAACAGAAAAAGCAAAATACAGGAGAGTTCAGAAATCAACACTAGAACTAACTAATAGTGAAATCAAATCAAAACCTAGTCGTATTCCCCGACAATGACGCCATAATATTTGACATATCTGATGTTTCACATTCCAATAAGAAAGCAGTAGTATGTTATAGTCTCCCGTGGGGCCCCACGGTATGTTATAGTCTCCCGTGGGGCCCCACGGAGTATGTTATAGTCTCCCGTGGGGCCCCATGGAAGTGCATTTGTCAGCAATTAACCTAACTGAAGGTTATGATCGAATCCACAGGGAATACAGGCTTGACTACAAGACTTCACTACTAATCATTCAATCATTAATAACTAAAATCTCTAAATGGCGTGGGGGGGGGGGGAGGGTTTGTGATTCAAAAATAAAAGTAAAATTACGACTATTCTACTATGCAAGAAAACACTCAATTTTAGGAACAACTTGGAGATTATGTTCTCCATGGTTCACTGACTCGACTACCCTAGGTAACATAATCACAATTGAAGATTAGTATGTAGGAGGTAAATTAGATTCTTCTATCCCTCTTATCAAGGTGAACGTCAAATTTCACTATGGTGCTTGGTCGGCAACCATGGTGTGCCAACTAACCTTTACCAATTGTCCCAGTCAACCTCCCATTGGTCAGGTTCGGTTCATTAGACAAAAAAGACATCGATCGAATCCTATCATCTACTTCCCTTTTCCTATTCGTCACTACCTTGTTCAGGATCATGATAGTAGGTAGGGTTTGGTGTTGGCCGACAACAAACAATAATCATAATAAAGGGAAATAGACTTTATATGCAAAACCCCTTTCATAGAAATGCAATAAACCTAGGTTATCTCTAGTCAACTACCCATAGTTCCCACAACACCAAGTTGTGGGTGCTTAGCTACTCATGGCTAAGGTAAAACAAGCAAAAATGCACATACAAGACATAAATGAGAGTTTTACCAACAACAATGAAAAAAGTATGCACCACAAGTTGCAAACCCACAAGCTTGATTAATCAACAATGAGTACAAAGCAAGATTGCAATCCCCAAAATGGGTTTTCCAAGAGAAAACAATAAACTAATCTAAAAAACTAAAAAAAGATTCAAAAGATGATTGTAAAATCTCTCCTAGTCAACCTCTCTTCTAAAACCCTAACTTAAAAAAATATATTATTTGCAAATTAACCCTAGAATTTATAAAGAAAAGATAGTTGGTAGCTGATAAATTTCGCAGGTACAACTCGTAGGATGACCTACGAGTCGTTGTTGGGGTCTCGTATTAGGTTTTGGAATCTTTGACTAAACGGTACGACCCATAGGTATGAGTTATTGCTTGAGCTACAACTCATATGTTCCTCTTATACACTTGGTCTTCAGTTTTTAGGCCAACATTTTGTCTCTTTGATTCCTGCTATGAATTCACCTATACGAGTCGTAGTGAAACTTACGACTCGTAGGATGGCCTTGTAGGGGTGACCTCCACTTAGCAAATTTCTAAATTTTTGGTCTCTAATTCTTTCTATGACACACCTTACAATTCATAGCTTGGGCTACGACTCGTAGCTTGGGGTACAACTCGTAAGTGTGCTCGTATTTCCTAAGTTTCAGCGAAATATGCAACTTCTCTTCAAAATCATGTCAAACTAACTTTTCTGCAAGAAAAAAACAAAAACACATAAAAACTATAAGATATCACATTAAGAAATCACAAAATCCTTATTTTAGCCATCAAATGTGTTGTATTTTGACAGCACATCACCTATAACAATAGCTATCATTCTAGCATCGGTATGGCTCCTTTTGAGGCCTTCTATTGTAGGCATTGTAGACCATCGGCTAATTGGTTTAAGGTTGGTGAGGTAGGTTCCTTGGGATCAGATCTGGTTATGGAGGCTCTTGAGAAGGCTAGAATGATTAAATAAAGGTTGACGACAACCCAAAGTCGTCAAAAGTCATATGCTGACGTAAAGAGAAAGGATCTTAAGATCAAGGTTAGTGATTGGGTCTACTTGAAGGTGTTACCCATGAAGGGTGTGGTCTGTTTTGGTAAGAAGGTCAAGTTGAGCCCAAGATATATAGGTTCTTATAGGGTGATAAGTAGGGTTGGCAAGGTAGCTTTATGAGTTGGAATTGCCTAGAGAAATAGATTCGGTTCATCCGGTGTTTCATGTGTCTATGTTGAGAAAATGTGTGGGTGATCTGAATGCTATTGTACCTCTTGATATTCGGGGTGTTGTTGAAGATAATTTGACCTTTGAAGAGGTTCCAGTTAAGATCTTTGATAGGCAAGTGAATAGATTGAGAAACAAAGAGGCCGCTTCCGTTAAGGTCATTTAGAGGAATCAACAAGTTGAAAGTGCTACTTGGGAGGCCGAAGCAAAGATGCAAAAGTGATACCCTTACCTTTTACACTCCATTCAAGCCTAAGGTATTAATGTAAGTCCTTTATATGATCTCAGGTCTTAAGTTCAACCCTCATGTCATTTCATATGTTCATAATTAAATTGACTAAGATCATGATGATTTTACACTTATGATGAGATTTTGAAATGATGTTTAAGTGCATTGTTGCATTTCAATGTGGCCAGAGATTATCATGTTTGTGTCTCTCATATATGTCTTTATGACATTTGGGGACAAATGTTCCCAAGGGGGAATACTGTAATGACCCCAAAAAGTGCCCAAAAATATGACTTGGAAGTGCCCAGAATCGTAATTTCCATATATCTCAAAATCCATATGTGATATCGAAAATTCAACTTTATATTCTTGTTCAGAGGGTCATTTTGAGTGCGAATTGTGTCTAACCCCGATTTAAGAGCAGATTGTTAGCAATTTAGATTTTTCAAAAAATGATTTCCAGTGAGTTTTTTGCGCCTCGGGCGTGCACTAGTGTATTTTTCTGTCCAGTTTTGACTTCGGTCCAAGACTTTTAAGTCTTGGGCCCAAGTGTTCCCAAATGTGAAAATACTTGTACTTAGCTATTTTTCATCCTCATATCATTCAAATATTCCCCAATACTTTCCAAAAACTTAGCCAAATATTTTACTCCTAAACTCAAGTCTCAAAACCCTCTCCGGATCTAAGGATTTTCTCTCAAGCTTCAAGTTCCATCTCCAATCTTCATCAAGTTCATCTCCAAAGCTAATGTATGTATATTTCTTTCATGGGTTTCTTTCATCCATGATACCCAAGCTCTCCTTACTCAAAATTGCATGATTTAAAGTTGATTTATTCATAGGTCTTATTCATTATGAAATTTACTGCACACTATGTTGGAGTTTATGAAATTGTGACTATTTTACTATGTTTGGAGCTATGAATCTAAGATCTATTGTGAGAATTGATGAAGGATTTTGGTATATATTGTTTGAGGGTGTTACCAAGTATCTATTGGTGGCTTTACACTGATTTTTCTAGCATTATTTCACTCTTGAATTTCATGGTTTTACACTAGCATTATACACTCTCTAAGTGTTTGATAAAATGTCCGGTTATAGATTCATGAGGAATTGAAGGTCCAATGCATGTCTTATGAGATGAATGACTATATGATGATGAAATGATGATGAAAAGGAATGTATGTATATGATGATGAAAGGAGTATATATATATATATGATATTATCTCTATGCAGTGTTGGGGATGACCAAGCCTAGCTCGGGGGGTTGTAGGCCCAGGTAACCTATCGAGGGGTTGGTACCTTGATCGCTTAGCTCGGGGAGGGGGGGGGGTGGTAGGCCCTGTTAACCTTGTTGAGCGTTGGTACCCATCAACTTTGATGGGGGTTTTGTACTCTATCAACCTTGATAGGGGATTTGTACTATGTCAACATCGGTGAGGGGTTTGTACTCAATCAACCTCATGAACGGCTTCATACCTTATGCGCCTATCCAAGGGGGTGGTAGGCCTTGGCTTGCACTAAGAATGGTCACTCCTTACACTTGTATTATGTTCTATATAAGTATGGTTTAACTTCAAACATCATTAACACATGCCATATTGTTAGTATGTTATTCATTGCTTATGATTATACATTTCGTCTATGATGCCTAACTCTTGTTTCATTAGATCCTACATACTTAGTACATTCAAACGTACTAATGAGTATTTTATTTCTACATGATGTCACCATGTAGAAACCGAAGCACCTCTTGATCCTCCTCCTCTTCCACATGGCTAGAACGATTGTCCCTCAAGCTTTATGGTGAGTACTCCATTTCGGTGACGTTGCTTATGATCTCTTTCTTTGTACTAAGACTATCTTACTTTCATTCATGTATTGACTATGAGGGTGAGCCCAGTTGCTTGTCGTGGCCCTCGCTCTTATCTATGTAATGGAGGTGTTGTTAGACATGTTATGTATCTATGCTTTGAGTCTTCACTCTCTTGTTCTTTGATGCTATGATATGAAAATGTTCACCAAGAATTTGACTGCTGGGTCATGCTAATTCCATATGAATTAGTACTGAGAAGCATGTGCCCATCACTTCAGCAATGGCACCAAAGATGAACTATTTCTTATTGTATTCTATTACTTCTGTGACCAAGGATGTGTAATGATATGCTACGAGGCTTGTTTGGGGTACCTTCGGGTTCCCCATTTTCCAGTCACGTCTACGCCCTAGGCTTGGGTTGTGGCATGTATTATCTATATAAATTGAGTCTATCTCTTGAAGTCAAGCAATAGTTTTAAGTTGAGGGTGTTAATGTGCTGCCAAAATACAACACTTTTGATGCTCAAAACTTTGAATTTTATGTGTTCTCAGTGCGATATTAGTTGGTTTTATGTGTTTTTATGTTATGTATGTAGGATTATAGGTTTAGCCTTGATTTTGGGAAAAACTGTAGAAGTTGCTGGTTTTTTCCTACTATACGAGACCCTTTACGGGCCATAGATCCATCTATGGGTCATGAAGTGGTTTTGTGAACAATTCCAATGAGAGGCTATTTTTTGAAGTTGATTCTATGAACATGCAAATGAGTCATGGATGGTTTTACGGGTCGTAGAAGATGGTTCGTGCCCTAAGGATTAGAGATTGTTAGTTTTTGAAGTTTCATCAGACGAAAACCCTTTACACATCTAAACCAATTTACAAGTTGTAGAGGGTTGAGGTAGAGTTGAAGTCCAAATTTCCAGTTGAAACGCCCTGAAATGTACTTCAAAAATGTCCATAATCATAATTTTAATATATCTCAAAATTTGTGCATGATATCAAAAATCCGACTTCATATTCTCTATCAAGGGGAAAAATTGAGTGGGAAATGGATATAATCCGAATTTTAGAGGACCCATAGCAAAAAATAATTTTCACAAATTTATGATTTCCAGAGAGCATCCGCGCTCTGGCCGCGATGGTGCAGAGTAGTGTAAAAAATTCCTTTGCGTTAGGTCTGCGTCGCGGACCAGTATAAATTTTCCCTTGGTTTTTCTATTTCAGCAAAGGGCATTGGGGTCATAGCCCCATGCCCACTTAGACGTGAAATCACCTATACTTAGCCATTTTTCAACTCTATATCACTTAAGACCCTCTCAAAAACCTCTCTAAGACTTAACCAAATATCTCATTTCAAATTAAAAGATCTCAAGCTTAACATCGGAAGTCAAGGATTCACTTCAAGCTCTAAGTTTCCTTCAAGCTCATCTCAAGAAAACCCAAGTTTGAGGTATGTGGGTTTCATCCATTGGGTCATTTCACCCATGGAGCCCAATCTTTCTTTTTATGAAAATTGCATTTTTTTTCATGTTGTATTACCTATGAGTATCTCTTATTATAAATTATGAGCATGAATCATTTTAGGGTTTTATGAAATATTGATTGTTTATACATGACTATTTATTTCAAGCTTATACCACGATTTGTTTATATTTATTAAGACTATGCATGTTTTGAGCTATAAAGCCATGCTTTATCATGAACTTTTGTAATGGATCTCAAGGTACCTTACATGAGGATTTTAACTACATGTAGGTGGGTTGATTTGCATTAAGTTTTCTCATCTTATTTCACTCTCGAATTGCATGATTTTGAACTAGTATCATGAACCCACAAAGTGTTTGATAAAATGTCAAGTCAAGAATTCTCAAGTTATTGATGATCTATTTCATGATTTACAAGCCAAATGACTATATGATGATAAAGGGTTTTCAAGCATATATTGAATTCATCAAGATTATCTATGATTTTGCAAGTTGCAAGCTAAGCCCTATTTCAAGGTTTTTACTTCTTATGAGCCATTCATGTTAAAGCATGGGTTCATGTATGATTCTGCTTTACTGTCATGTTTCAAGTTAGGCTCACAATTAGAGGTCAATCATCTTTCAAAAGCTACTCATGTCATGTTTCTATGTTTCTTACAAGTTATACAAGTTATGATTATTTTAAAGTATTCCGTGGGATTAGACTTAGCACCGGTTGAGGATTAAGATAGGGGCTCAACTCAAAGGGTCCTTATATAAAGTCTTTTATCTCTAAACTATGTGCCACCATAGGATTATGATTATTACCCTTGCTATACTGCTGGATCTATCTAGTCATGTTATCATGTTTGGTTTGCCTTAGACCACACCTAGTTGTGGGGTGTCATGCCCATTCCACCTTACCGAGGGGGTGTCATGCCTTGGTTTCCAAGTTGTAGCTACTTGGTTTATGTCGGTTCAGGTTGCTTCCCACACATTTGTATACTATATATATTGTGCAAGATGATTGATTTACAAGCATGTTTTATTATGAGCATTGATCATGCATGTCATATTGAGATTACATGTATCTATTGCTTATGATTATGCATTGTCACTATATTGGCTCATGTCTTATTGCATTGCATCTCGCATACTTAGTACATTCAAACATACTAACGCATACTCTATGCCTATATGATATTACCGTGTAGGGACCAGAGCACCTTTAGATCATCCTCCACATGGCTAGTGCTATTTTGAGACTTCTTTATGTTGAATATTTGTTATTACGAGTGTGATCCCGGAGAGTGTCTTGGCCCCCGATCCATTCCTGTTAGAGGTGTCGTTGGATATTATGGTGTACTTATGTTATGAGCTTGACTCTTTATGTTTTTATGAATATCAAGTTTTTCCTTGGTCCCGCTTCCTTTTTTTATATCTCTTGTTATTGTTTACTTTGCTTTCATGATCAAGGATGTGTTATTGATATGCTAAGAGGCTTGTTTGGCTCCCTTCGGGTCCCCGTTCACCATGTCACGTCTAGGCCCCAGGCTTAGGTCATAACAAACTTCGTATCAGAATACTAGGTTGTCAATGGTCCTTGAAATCCAACACACCACATCGATTAGAGTCTTATTCATGGTTGTGAAGCACGCCACAACTATGAATGGGAGGCTATGAGACCTTTTAGGAAATATTTCACTTCTTCATGGTCTATATCATGCTTTAGATATAAGGGAAAGACTATTCCCCTAACGAATTCTCTTTGTCTTCAAGATCATGACGATTCTAAGAGGGAGACTAAGGAGAGCCTGTACACCCGAGGAGTAACCAGCCCCTCCGGCTCCTAAATCTCTTCAAGGTGGTGGGGTAGTCCAAGATGAGCTCTGAGATGCTATTACAATGTTGGCACATGCTATGACCAACCAAATTAACCAAGGGGCCCAAGCCCCTCATGCTTCCACTCCGGCTTCTAGGGTGAGGGATTTCATAAGAATGAACCCACTGGAGTTCCATGGGTCCAAGATAGATGAGGATCCCCAAGAGTTCATAAATGAGGTGTACAAGGTACTATCTATCATGGGGGTCAATTTGGAGGAAATGGCAGAGTTGGCAGCCTACCAACTCAAAGGGGTGGCTCAAATTTGGTTTACACAATGGAAGTTGGAGCAGGGGAATGATAATGCTATCCTTTGGGAAGAGTTCAAAGCCTCATTTCTCAACCAGTTCTTTCCTATAGAGCTAAGGGAGGCTAAGATGATGGAGATTATGAACCTTAAGCAAGGTTTCATGAGTGTGAGGGAGTATGCTCTCAATTTCAACAAGCTTTCCAAGTATGCTCCCAATTTTGGTAGACGATCCAAGATCAAGAATGATCAAAGTTGTGTTAGGAGTGTCTGACTTGGTCAATGAGGAGTGTCATACCGCCATGCTAGTAGGAGATATGGACTTGTCTTAGCTTATGTACGCCAAGGAACTATAGGGGGGAAAACTTAGAAAAAAAGTAGTGGTGAGTCCAAGAGGGCTCGTTTTGAAGGTGGTTTCCAAGGTTTTAAGGATGGTAGGTTTCCTTAAGGCCACAAGTTCCAAGGCCAAAGGTCATCCAAAGCTCATAACAAGAGGTTTGCCAATGATAGGGTGACCAACCCAAGATTCCAAGGCGGTAATGGAGGAATGACAAATTCTAGATGCCCAAGGTGTGAAAAGAATCATAGTATTCCATGTTTGAGGAATTCTAATGCTTGCTTTGGTTGTGGTGAAATGGGTCACAAAGTTATTGATTGTCCTCATGCTCAAACAAAGGTAGAGATGGTTGTCCACAAGGCCAAGGTGCAAATGTGGGTCCAAGGGATAAGGCCAACAAGGAGTTGCTCCAAGGAAAAATAAATTCTATGCTCTTCAAGGGAGACAAGGGGTGGACGAGGTGCCCGATGTCATCACCTGTATGTTAATGTTCTTTTTATTTTGATGTGTATACATTAACAGACCAGAGTACCACTCTTTCTATTATTACTCCTTTTGTTGTCAAAAAGCTTCATGTTAGTCCCAAATTATTATGTAAACCTTATGAAGTGTCTACCCCCGTTGGTGAGTCCATTATTGATAGAAGAGTCTATAGAAATTGTCCTATGATCATATTGAATAAAGTCTATCCTTGTGATTTTGTTAAATTGGATATGGTGGATTTTGATAGTCATTCTTGAATGGATTGGTTGCATGCATATTATGCTTCTATCAATTGCAGAATCCATAGGGTTAAGTTGTAATTACCTAATGAGCCCGTCCTTGAGTAGGAAAGTCGTGATGTGGTGGTCAAGGGTAGATTCCTTTCTTGTCTTAAAGACCAAAAGTTGATTCCTAAGAGTTTCCTTTATCATCTTGTGAGGGTTAGCGATGTTGAGTCCAAAGTCTTTCCTGTTGAGTCAGTTCTGGTGATTAATGAGTTTTTTTATGTCATTCCCGATGAGTTTCCTAGCGTTCTCCCGAAAGGGAAATAGATTTTGGTATAGACCTTCTTCCGATACTCAACTCATTTTCATTCCCCCTTACTTATGGCCCCAGTGGAATTAAAGGAGTTAAAGGATCAATTGAGGGATTTGTTGGAGAAGGATTTCATAAGGCCTAGTAAGTCACCTTGGGGTGCACCAGTATTATTTGTGAAGAAAAAGGATAGTTCTCTTAGAATGTGCATTGAATACCAACAACTTAATAGAGTCACCATAAAGAACGAGTACCCTCTACCAATGATTGATGACCTTTTTTGATCAACTTCAAGGGGTAATCACTTTTCTACGATTGATCTTCGGTCCGAATATCACCAAGTGAAAGTGAGGGTGTGTGATATTCCCAAGACGGCTTTTCAGACTAGGTATGGGCACTTTGAGTTTGTGGTTATGTCTTTTGGGTTGACTAATGCACCGGGTATATTTATGGATCTCATGAATAGGGTATTTAAACCCTACCTTCACATGTTCATGGTGGTCTATATTAATAATATCTTGATTTATTTCCATAGTGAGTAGGAGCATGTGAATCACTTAAGGGTGGTGTTGCAAATCTTGAGGGAGGAGAAGTTGTATGCAAAATATGAAAATTGTGAGTTTTGGTTGAAAGAGGTTGCTTTTCTAGGGGATGTGGTGTCGGGTGATGGCATTAAGGTGGATCCTAAGAAGACGGAGATGATTAGAAATTGGCCTAGACCTTTGACTCCATTAGATATTATAGGTTTCTTAGATTTGGCTGGTTATTACCAAAGGTTTGTGAATGGTTTCTCTCCTATTGCTTCCCCTATGACAAAGTTGACTCAAAACAAGGCAAACTTTGTGTGGACCGATGAATTTGAGAAACTTTAAAAGATAATCTTGTCTGCGCTCCTATCTTGGCACTATCTGAAGACTTGGAAGGGTTTGTGGTATATTCTGATGCCTTAAGAATTGGTTTGGGGTGTGTTTTGATGCAAAATGGTAAGGTTATAGCATATGACTCTAGGCAACTTAAGGTCCATGAGAAGAATTCTCCCACCCACAATCTTGAATTAGTGGTCATGGTATTTGCTTTGAAAATTTAACATCACTACTTGTATGGGGTTCATGTTGATGTGTTTACCAACCACAGTAGTCTCCAATATGTGTTCACCCAAAAAGATCTTAACTTGAGACAATGAAGGTGGTTAAAGTTCCTTAAACACTATGATATGAGTGCGCATTATCAACCCGACAAAGCTAATATTATGGCTAATGCTCTAAGTAGAGTATCCATGGATAGTCTAGCTCATGTTGAGGATGGTGGCAAGAAGGTGGCTAGAGGGGTTCCCCGGTTGGATAGATTGGGGGTTAGGTTGGACGAAGTTGATAATGGTGGTGTAGTGGTTGTTGAAGGTTCTAAATCTTCCTTGATTGAGGAGGTAAAGGCAAAATAAGATCGTGACCCTGCTTTGCTAGAGTTGAATGCCTTGGTGAGAGATGGTAAATTGGAGGTTTTCCCCTAAGGGGGAGATGGTGCCCTTAGTTACCAAGGTAGATTTTGTGTGCCAAATGTGGTTGATTTGAAAAAATTGATCCTGAAGGAGGCCCATAATTCATCCTATTCCATTCACCCTGATTCTACGAAGATGTATAAAGACTTGAGGGAGGTGTGTTGGTGGGGTGGTATGAAGAGAGATATTGCTAAGTTCATATCTAGATGTCACAATTTCCAACAAGTCAAAGCTGAACATCAAAGGCTAGGTGGCCTAGCTCGAGATATAGAAATTCCTACTTGGAAGTAGGAAGAGATCAAAATGCATTTTGTGGTTGGGTTGCTGAAGACTAGAAAACACTTTGACTCTATCTGGGTTGTTGTGGATACAATGCCAAAGTCATCTCACTTTCTACCAGTCAAAACTACTTATGGTGCCGAAGATTATACCAAGATGTATATACATGAGTTGGTTAGATTCCACGGGGTGCCCTTGTATATCATTTCGGATCGTGGTGCTCAATTCACTTCTCACTTTAGGAGGTCCTTCCAAAGAGGTCTTGGTACCAAGGTTAAGCTTAGCACGACTTTTCATCCCCAAATAGATGGTCAAGCTGAGAGGACTATCTAAGCTCTTGAGGATATGCTTAGAGCTTGTGTTTCAGAGTTTAAGGGTAGTTGGGATGAACATCTTCCACTTATTAAGTTTGCTTATAACAATAGCTACTACTCAAGCATTGGTATGGCTCCCTTTGAGGCTTTATATGGTAGGTGTTGAAGATCCCCAGTTGGGTGATTTGAAGTGGGGAATATGGCTTTGCTAGGTCCGGATTTGGTCATAGAAACCTTGGAGAAGGCAAAGTTGATAGGAAAATATTGGAAATATCCCAAAGTAGACAAAAGTCCAACTTCGATGTGAGGAGAAAAGATCTTGAGTTCAAGGTTGGTGATTGGGTTTACTTGAAAGTCTCACCCATGAAGGGTGTGATCCAGTTTTACAAGAAAGGGAAATGAACCCAAGGTTTGTGGGTCCTTATAAAGTTTTGAGGAGAGTGGGTAGGGTTGCATATAAGTTGGAGTTGCCTATGGAGATGAACATGGTTCATCCGGTCTTCCATGTGTCCATGTTGTAAGGGTGACCCAAGTGCTATAGTGCCCTTGGATGATATGGGTGTTGTAGAAGATAATTTGACCTATGAGGAGGTCCCAATGGAAATTTTGGATAGAAAAATGAAAAGGTTGAGAAACAAAGATGTAGCTTTCGTCAAGGTCCTTTGGAGGAATCAACAAGTTAAAAGTGACACATGGGAAGCCGAGCAGACATGAGAAAGCGATACCCATATCTCCTCTACTCAACTCAAGACAAAGGTACTTATTTAAGTCCACTATATGATTTTATGTTTTATGTTAACAAGTTCAGGTGATTTTGACATTCATGTTGAGATTTATAAAAATGAAGTTTAAGTGCATTTATTGCATTCATATCGGACTGAAATCTTCATGATTAGTTCTCTTATGCATGCTTCTTTGACATTTGGGGATTAATGTTCCTAAGGGGAAGATATTGAAATGCCCTAAAATGTACTTCGAAAATGCACATAACCCTAATTTTAATATATTTCAAAATTTGTGAGCTATATCAAAAATTTGACTTCATATTCTCGATCGGGGGGAAAAATTGAGTGGCAAATGAGTATAACCCGAATTTTTGAGGACCTGTAGCGAAAAATAATTTTCGTAAATTTAAGACTTCCAAAGAACAGCCGCGCCCTAGCCGCGACCTACCAAGGCATGGAGTAGTGTAAAAATATCCTTCGCGTTAGGTCCGTGTCGTGGACCAGACACAAACCAGTATAAGTTTTTTCATGATTTTTCTATTTCAGCCAAGGGCATTGGGGTCATAGCCCTATGCTCACTTAGACGTGAAATTACCTATACATAGCCATGTTTCAACTTTATATCACTCAAGAACCTCTCCAAGACTTAACCAAATATCTCATTTCAAATTCAAGGATCTCAAGCTTAACTTTGGAACTTAAGGATTCACTTCAAGCTCTAAGTTTTCTTCAAACTTCAAGAAAAACCCAAGTTTGAGGTATGTGGGTTTCATCCATTGGGTCCTTTTACCCATGGAGCCCAACTTTCCTTTTTATGAAAATTGGATGTTTTCAAGTTGTATTCCTTATGGATATCTCTTATTATGAATTATGAGCATGAATCATGTTGGATTTTTATGAAATATTGATTGATTATGCATGACTATCTATTTCAAGCTTATACCGCGATTTGATTATATCTGCTGAGACTATGCATGTTTTGAGCTATAAAGTTATGCTTTATCATGAACTTTTGTAATGGATCTCAAGGCACCCTATATGAGGGTGTTCGCTACATATTTTTGGGTTGATTTGTATTAAGTTTTCTCATCTTATTTCACTCTCGAATTACATGATTTTGAACTAGTATCATGAACCCACCAAGTGTTTGATAAAATATTAAGTCAAGAACTCTCAAGTTATTGATGATCTATTTCATGATTTACAAGTCAAGTGACTATATGATGATTAAGGACTTTCAAGTATGTATTGAATTCATGAATATTATCTATGATTTTACAAGTTATAAGCTAAGCCCTATTTCAAGGTTTTTACCTCTTGTGAGCCATTCATTTTAAAGAAAGGGTTCATGTATGATTATGACCTACTCTCATGTTTCAAGTTAGGCTCACTATTAGAGGTCAAGCATGTTTCTAGAGCTACTCATGTCATATTTTCATGTTACTTATAAGTTATACAAGTTATGATTATTTTCACATATGCCGTGAGATTAGACTTAGCACCGATGGAGGCTTAAGATGGGGGCTCGACTCAAGGGCTCCTTATATAAAGTCTTTTATCTTTAAACTATGTTCTACCATAGGATTATTATTATTATTACCCTTGCTATACTAGTGGATCAATCTAGTCATATTATCATGTTTGGCTTGCCTTGGCAAGTAGACAACACTTAGCAAGGGGATGTCATATCCGTTCCACCTTACCAAGGGGGTGTCACGCCTTGGATTCCAAGTTATAGCTACTTGGACTATGTCAGTTGAGATCGCTCTCCGCATATGTGTATACTACATATATTGTGAAATATGATTGATTTACAAGCATGTTTTATCATGAGCATTGATCATGCATGCCATATTGAGATTACATATATCGATTGCTTATGATTATACATTTTGATTATATTAGCTCATGTATTATTGCATTGCATCCCACATACTTAGTACATTCAAATATATTAACGTATACTCTATGCCTATATAATATTATCATGTAGGGACCGGAGCACCTTTTGATTATCCTCCACATGACTAGTTGATACTTTAGAGATAAGCTTGGTGAGTCCTCAAGTACGAGGACACTATCTACATTATTCTTTCTATTTTGAGACTTCTTTATGTTGAAAAATATGACCTCGGAGAGTGTCTTGGCCCCCGCTCCTTTCCACATTAGAGGTATCATTGGATATTATAATGTATTTATGCTATGAGCTTGACTCTTTATATTTTTATGGATATCATGTTTTCCTTAGTCCCGCTTCCCTTTTTATTGTATCTCTTGTTATTGTTTACTTTGCTTCAGCAACCATGGATGTGTGATTGATATGCTAAGAGGCATGTTAGGATCCCTTCGGGTTCCCATTTGCGATGTCAAGTCTAGGCCTTAGGCTTGGGTCGTGACCCCAGCAGCTCAGTACGATACCCTGACTACGGGCCGTGGAATGCAATACGTCCCGTAAACCCCTTTCATATAGCGTGCCGACCAGTTCTCCTAATTTGATTAGGACTTTTATTTTACTTATTTTAAATAGATTTTTTAGGAGTTTTTTTCTTAGTATTCAGAGAACTCAGTAATTAGAGAGGAAAATTTGTGACATCACATTGGACAGTCTTTGAGAAAACTTATGTTTGAATTACATCTTTAAGCTTGTGCTTCTTATTGAAGTTGTATTTGCTTGTTCTTGATTCTATTGTGTAAGTGTTTAATTATGTTTTCTAAATCCATAATTCTTGAATCTCTACAAACCATGAGTAGCTAAATCTACAACTAGGGTTGTGGGAACCATGAAGAATTAACAAGGTAAAATCGGATAATTCATAATTCTTCAAACGTGTGTATGTATGTATTAATTAATTCTCTTCGATTTGCATGTTTTCCAGTGGTGGAAAACATTAAAACCCACCTAGTGTTATTGACCAGACCAATGTAGAGATTAATTAATAGATTCGATTGATGTATTCTCGTCTAATCACCCAAACTGGGTTAAGGGGAGATTGTATTGGGACTAATAGGTAAGGGTTAATAATGCATACTATAGAGATGGGCCAAGTCACATAGTGAAATTCACATCTCACCTTTGACCAAGTCTTGGTAAATATAACTTACCATCTTGCATGCTACATATTAGAAAAGAATTAGGTTATCCGGTGATACTGAGTTGGGGAATCATAGGGAACACACTACCTTAGTTTCTCTCCATATTGATTTCTCTCTTGTGTTAGTTTAGTTTTATTTTTCATTGATTATTGCAAACCCCCCCAGGGGAAGTAAGTTGGTTAACCACTCAAATTACGATCATTGAATTCTCTTGAGTCTACGTATTCTCTATGAATTCGACCCTAACCTTTGTTAGGTTCTATTTCTTGACAACGACCGTTTTATCCTGTAAAAGGAAGTGTAAGTTGGGCGACATCAACAAGCAGGACTTAACACTGCTACTTTATGTCTTAATTTATGAGATGCTCTAGAATTCTTGCCTTCGAGGCAAGACATAAACCAAGAATATTAAAAGTTACACCTTTTGGAAAGACTTGACACTACTACATTGAGTCTTGATTTATCATATATATAACTCTTGCTTCTTAATTCAAAGACTTTAGAATAACAAGTTAAGCTCCATGGGAAAGACTTGACAATTTAATATTGTGTTTTATTTTATGATATACTCTAACTATTTCCGTAGAGGTAAGACTTGTTAGTCTAAGAACTTCCAAACGACAACTTAAGCCCATACACAAGACTTGATATTATAGGTTGTAAATAGGTTGAAAACTCGTAAAGTCTAGCTCGTGAAAATGTATTTCTATTTGGTTTTTGAGTCCAGATTGTTACGGACCCAACTACGGGTCATAGAAGCTTCTACGGTCCGTACTTGGGCCCATAAAATGACTTCCAGGACCCTGGAATTCCACCCAAGATTCTACAAATGTGTTCTACAGCCTGTAGAAGCTTCTGCGGATCGTAGATGGCCCTATAGATGATCTTGACAATATTTTAAGAAGGGTTATTTAAGTACTTTCCCACCTTTTCTAAGCCTAAACTTGACTATTTTACACCTAATTAAGTTCCTAAATATTAGCCATTGATATTTTTATGCTTAAAAAGAATTTTCTCAAAACTTAGAATATAGTTTCAAGAAGAGAAAAGCTGGCTTTCAAGCATCTTCTACAAAGCTTTTCAAGAATCTAGTTCTACCAATTATGTAAGGATATTCAAAGTGTTGCTCTAAGTTCATCCTCATGCCTTACATATAATTTTAATCGGTAAGAGTTGAACCGTGAAATTTTTAATTTTTCTTGAATTCAAGTTCCTATTATCCTTTATTATTAAATTCAAATCTCCGTCATTAAAATATTTCCTACATTAATCTAGATCTTGATTATTGTTCATGCTTACCTCTCACATAAACCATAATTGAGTTGAGATGAAGCATTTACGTTACTGTAGATTATGCATTATTTTTAGCAAAGTAAAAGTATGTCGAAGTTAGTAGTGAAATAAGCGTTTTGGAGAAACTTGAGTATTTCCAAGTGCATTAAGTGACTTTTGAAAAAAACATGATTATTTCTAAAAGAAAGCATAGCATGTAAATTTCTTAAGAGATATTCAATTAATTAAAGTATTTTGTATTTACTAATTTCATGCATTGCCTTGAGTTAAAAGATGATTATTTTAGCTATAACTTGAACAAGAATATGAACATGAGTTGTGGAAGAAGTCCTTATATTATATTTTCAGCATATGAAGGAATGCCTGTAAGTATTTATATGTAGTTGATGAGTTGAGAAGTAAACTTATATTTTATGCATTCACTAAGTTGAGAACATATCTTTGTGAAAAAAGTGACAAATGAGAAAAGCTAAAGTTGGGCTACTTCTCAAAAGGTTAAAGAAATACTTTTAGTAACTGCACTCTTAAATTATGAGCATATAATAATATTTTTGATGTAGTATTGAGCATCAATATGGGTAAGAGAAATAATAACTCGAACTCATAAACTACGTAACCAGCGTAGGATATGATTATACTAAGTATACAACTCCTCAAATACACGGAGGAGAAGGACATTAAACTTAGCCTCTGAAGCAAGATGAAGAATTATGTTGGTCATTTTTATACACAAAAGTTGTGGAGTCCATAAACAATGCAAGACATCCACCATACGAAGGAGAAGATCAGAATAATTTGGTCCAAATTTAAACTAGACGTGTCTTATATATTGTTAGTTGAAATGTTTGATAGAAATAGTTAAAAAGCGGCTAGGAAATAATTATTAAAATATTAATTAAAAAGAATTAATTGGTTTTGAAGATATTAATTAGCGATCTCGAAAGTCTTTAGATTGTTCTTAATAGGGCCAGGGAGAGAATCAATGTTTTCAAAAGTCTTTTACTATTTGGTCGATCCTCCCATATTAGCTAATTGATCAGCAACTTTGTTACCTTCTCTAAATGTATGAATAAAGGTAAACTTTCCTATTCCAATGATCAACACTATTTGATCAATAATGTGATGAATCAGTAAAGGAAGGTCCACTTATTATTATTAAATCATATCGATTATAATTAATTTGAAGTGATTAATATCACCATCATAACATTAATACAAAAATTATGGCAAAATAAGGACTACACTTGAGCTTGGCAGTGAACCTTTTGCAAAAAAAGTGTAAGATGTGACCTCTTGTTGATAGTTGTAACAACATGAAAGGGAAAACCAGAAAGACTTATGTTTCATCTCTCTAAAACCTCCTCAAGGAGACCTGTTTTCTTTTACAGTACATACAATATTATATATGTATGTATACATACATATATACACACACATATACCCTTTAATTTAGAGATTTTTTGCGGATTATCTACTTTAGAATCATAATAAGACAAGTATGAGAGAAAATGTGGGAAAAAGAACGAGCCAATCATTAACATTAGAGTAAATTTCACACATGAACACACACACACACATACACATACATATTGTGAGAGAGAGAGAGAGAGAGAGAGAAAGATATTATTAAAAAAAAGTAAAATTTATACACATTTTAGCCGTTACTTGAAAATGAATTGCACAATTATGATGGGAAAGTATAATTAGAAGGGAGAATGAGAAGATTCAAGATTTAAAGTTGGTATCATTGAAATAATAAAGGAACAAAATCATTGAATGGAGAGAGGACACATAAATAGAAATTTATAGGATTCTTTAAAAAGTCGAATATTTGTAAGAAAATATTACTTTTTCGATTCTTATATAAATTGAAATAATAGATCCCACAATTAACTATAAATCATGTTAACCTATAACAATTATTTATAATTAAGTAAAATTCTAGTTTTATTAAATAATTACTTGTAAATATTTTCCAACCTGCGTAATTATTTCTTAAAATTATCAGCTCATTGACAATTTTGTTAGATCTTTCGATATTTTTGCGATTACCATGATCATGATGGTTCAATAGTACTATTATTAAATCAAAAAATATTCAATGTTGGTGAATATGATTTGTCAATTGTCATGTCTCTTCAACCTATTAAATTATTATTACAAGTTGTTTTGTATTACATTGCATTATACCATGAATATAATTTTGTATTGATAATTACTTAAATCTACTGTGTTGTTATGTAATAATTGATTTGATATGATCACATTATTGTCTTTTATGTTTTTCACTATGTAATTTGTGATTCCGAATTGAACTATTGTGTCAGTTGATACAAATTTTGTACGATAAGTGGCATAAGTTGTTATGGTCTTATATTATGATACAAATATATAAACTAATGTTAAGCAAACATGATATGTTTTTTCAATATTCGATGGATTTTTACCACCTTTTTATTACATAAAGTATTCAAAGTCAATAATTAAAGACCACAATTTTAAAGGGCCAAAATTTAAAACAAAACCTAAAATAGGAGCATTTGCGCAAATGATCCAAAATTGATTTGATTTTAATTTGACCTTTATTTGAGTTATTGACATTTATCAATTATTACATTTACTGAATTATTCAAAATTCTAAGCCCAAGTTAAAATAATATGGTAAAACAAAAATACTAAGAAAAAATTTAAAGAACAACTTACACAACAATAAATATTGCATCTATAAAACTCAAATTACATGACCTCACATCTCAATTCTATAAAACTCTTTCCTTTTCTCTTCTCACATGGCGTTCTAAAGAACTTAACAGATAGTTTATCATAAATGCATTCATAAAGTTTGTTACAAGCAATACAAACATCGCGCGCATAATACACAGAAAAAAGAGCAGGTTAAACATCGCATAGTTCAAAAATGACAAAATTGTTTAACGATGCAATGACTCAGGTGATATCATAGCATCAACTAGGATCAGGATGGAGGGAGTATAGATATGAATGAATGTAAAAGTTGGAAAGAGCTTGTTGAATACTACAAGAAAGCAAGCTACTTCTGAACAATACAATCTTCAACAGATTTTCACTTGCTCTTCCCTACTTCACTTGAAAGTGTATCATATAATAAGATCTTACGTATTTCAAAAACAGAAAACAAGAGTAGCAATCCTCTAGGAAGAGTTCAAAATATCAAAGTGATAAAGCAACTAAATACTAAGAACTGACCTGCTTATCAGACCAAAATGCAAAAATGGACTGTGCAACAGGCATATCTCGTCATATTTAGTTTGGAAAAAGTCACCAAGTTTCATTCTAGGCCAATATATATGCTTACAACATCATTATCGATACCCTTACCACGTCTAATCTCTTCAATGGTTCAACAACCTATAATCGATATAAGAGAGTAGGGATGAAAGCAATTTTCTATGCTTCCACAGGTCAAATAATTTTAACTGATTACCTCACCATGGTGATTTTGTTTCTCTTGTTTGGTTTTTTAGCAATACATTACATATTTAGTTCAGTTTTATAAAATGAAGCAACTGGAACAGCTACCTACATATTACGCACACAAGAAAAATGTACCACAACATCACAAAATTTTGATAAACGAGACATTTATGTCAACGAAGTCCCATTTGTCTTGAAACAAGCAGAGAACTAACAAAGATAAATGTCACATCCCGCGAGGGTACCCTTGGCATGACCGACACTTGAAGAACCATTGTTGATTCTGACAACTTATATTATATCGTTCTGATATTCATGCTCCAATAAGAAAGCGATCATTGTCAGCAATTAACCTAACCAAAGGTCAGGATCGAATCCATATGGAATACAGGGCTTGACTACAAGACTTCACTATTAATCGTTTCAAGCATCAATAACTAAAATCTCTAAATGGGGGGTTTTGTTATTCAAAAATAAAAGTAAAATTACGACTATGCTACTAGGCGGGAAAACACTCAATTTTAGGAATAACTTAGTAATTGTGTTCCACATGGTTTGTTGACTCGACTACCCTAGATAACATAACCACAATTGAAGATTAGCATGCAGGACAGTAACTTAGGTTCTTCCAGCCCTCTTGTGAAGGTGAAGATCGAATTTCACCATGGCTCATGGTCGGCAACCAAGGTGTGCCAAATAACCGTTACTAATTTTCCCGTTGAACCTCCCCTTGGTCAGGTTCGGTTGATCAGACGAGAAGACATCGATCGAATTCTATCATCTACTTCCCTTTTCATATTCGTCACTACTTTGGTGAGGATCATGATAGTAGGCGGGGTTTGGTGTTGGCCAACACTAAACATCAATCATAATAGAGATGCAACAAACCTAGTTCATCTAAAGTCAACTACCCATGGTTCCCACAACCCTAAGTTGTGGGTGCTTAGCTACTCATGGCTAAGGTAAAGCAAGCAAAAAATGCACATACAAGAAATAAATGAGAGTTTTACCAACAACAATGAAGAAACTAGGAACCACAAGTTGTAAAACCACAAGCTTGATTGATCAATAATGAGTACAAGACAAGATTTGCAATCCCCAAAATGGGTTTCCCAATAGAGAACAATAAACTACTCTAAAAAACTAAGAAAAGATTCAAAAGATGATTCTCTAGTGTCTCCTGGTTGAACTTCTTTCTAAAAACCTAACTTAAACTATTGATAGTATTTACAAAATAACCCTAGAATTTGCACAGAAAAGACAGCTGGCAGAGGATAAGTCTCACAGGTACAACTCGTAGGATGACCTACGAGTCATAGTGGGGATCTTGTATCAGGTTCTTGGCATCTTGGACTAAACAGGTAAGACCTATAGTATGAGTCGTTGCTTGAGCTATGACTCGTATGTTCCTCTAGTAATCTTGGCCTTCAGTTTTTGGTCCATCATTTTGGCTCTCTGATTCTTGCTACGAATCCACTTATACGAGTTGTAGTGTGACTTGTGACTCGTAGGATGTCCTCGTGCGGGTGACCTCCACTTAGCAGATTTCTGAATTTTTGGTCTCTAATTCTTGCTATGACACACACTAGGACTCGTAGCTTGGACTACGACTCGTAAGTGTGCTCGTATGTCCTAAGCTCTAGCAAAATCTGCAACTTTTCTTCAAAATCATGCCAACCTAACTTTTCTACAAGAAAAACACAAAAATACATAAAAACCATAAAAAGTCGCATCAAGGACTCACAAAATCCCTTGTTTTAGTCATCAAATATGTTGTATTTTGACACCACATCAACACCCTCAACTTAGAATTGTTGCTTGTCATCAAGCGACGACTCGATCTACACAGACAAAGAGAAGTATATAGCAGCTGCACTAATTGCGTATACAACAACTCCTTTGATTCAGGTATCCAACTGTTATTTCCAAAATAGGATTGCAAATTTATTAAGCAAACAAGTACATAATAAGATACTTGACAATCAAACTATGACAAGCTAGGGAGCATGAATCGTGCACAGTCACTGGTATAGTCTTAAGCTGATCAA
Organism: Solanum ossicruentum; assembly: GCA_025774065.1. Lineage (NCBI taxonomy): Eukaryota > Viridiplantae > Streptophyta > Magnoliopsida > Solanales > Solanaceae > Solanum > Solanum ossicruentum. Next base: position 41,449 of record JAOTQR010078500.1, read on the forward strand.
GTAGTGCAAATGCCCTCACTGGAAAAAAGTCCATCATACTCACTCACAAGCATTTAGAATTCAGGGATTGAGGAAGCATTCTCACTCTCACAATTTAAAATCCATCGATACTGACTAACACCATAGGCATGCCTCTGTACTCATCTTCTGGCTTGGTGATAAAGTGGAGTTGGATCACTTTAGGACTTACAAGCTTGTAACATAGGTTCAAGGTGTTTTGGTACGGTATTTTGGGCAAGTAGTGACAAAAAGCTATCCTTGAACCATGTTTACCAACACTTTTTAATTTCATAATCCAACCCTTTTAATTAATTCACCCTTATTCTCCTATTTTGAACTTTTCTCGAGTGCTTTGTCTCTCTTTTTCAACTGTACCTGATTTCAAACTCATTTTTTTCTCAACTCAAGGCACTTTTCTTTTCTTTTTCTTCACTCATTTCATGATTTTTCATTTCTTTCTTGATTTCCCAACAAACCACCTTATTTTAATTACTTTACCACAATAAGGGCTACCCTCAACTTTGGCTTTTAGCCTCAGGTGAAGCACACAATATCTATGCCTCAAACCAGGGCCACCAACTGCAGCCACCCTTAACTTATGCCTTTAGCCTCAATCAAGGTTCACATGTTCAAGGATAGACCAAGGCGAATATCACGGTATTTCATCAAACAAGGTTAAGGTGGCAAGGTATCAAGACAGAATGAGTACAGGAGAAGCTCAAAAGTTTGGAACAAGGGATTCACTCACTCATCTGGTGGGTCATTGAGGCTAAAAGTGGGTTTACTCAAAGAACAAAGGTCTAAGATCCTTTCCATGTTGACCACATCACCAACCCAATCTTAGAGTAATAAGGCAAGTTTTGGGTCTATACAAGATGCATGAATGCAGCAAAATAAGCTCACAACACACATGACAGTTGTATCAACAATCAAGTATAGACTCACAGGTCAAGCTTTCAGTCTCAACTTACCTTTACAATATCAGAACAAACATTGCCAGATACTCAAAAATGTATGAATGCATCAATAATCACATCCTTAAAAATTTTGAGGGTACCTAATTTTTCACCAAAACTTTTAAAAGCACATCTAAAAATTATGTATATGCCAATAGACAACACTACTATGAATTTACCCATTATCTACACTACCTAAACATGCCAGTTCAACAGAAAATTAAACATCCACAAGGAAAAAAAAGCACGGCAAGAAAACCTTGGGATCAAAAATAGGGGAAGTTATGGACTTGAGGCTACTTGGACTTCACCTTAATCCATAACTTCCACCACCCCACCAAAACATGATACTTTGTCCTCAAAGTAAAAACACAAACTTAAGACTAGAAAATGAAAACATAACATAGGTATATAGACATTAAAAACTAACAAGTAACAAAACTAATATCCAAAACCCAACAGACAAACATTATCTAACAAAAACATTTAAAAACCAATAGAAAAACAATATTGTCTAACACAAGGACAAAATATCCATAAAGGAGAGTAACAGCTAGGGTCAAAAGGAGTCAAACATCACGGTGCATCAAGCACCGGTCTCATGCTGGTCTATGGGGTCCTAGGGCACCATCTCCTCTACAGCAATAACAGAAGTACCCTCTCCATGTGGGGTGTGTTGTGCTCAATCTCTCTAAATAGCCGCAAACAATAGCGACTCCTTCACCACATCCTCTAGTATGGGCTCCTACTCTTCTCTCAGCCTCTTCGGGGTTGGCTCTGGGTCCTCACTATGCCCAAGGGGCCTCTTCCCACAGATGTCTGGACGGCCAGCTAGCCAATCAAATTCCTCATCACCAATCAATGCCACCTCACAAACTGCAATTGGGACTCCATCATCTATAATAAGCTGGCGTTGAACTTGGCCAACTCCTCAGTAACCGCGCTCGCATCAGCAGGCC
>JAOTQR010078501.1:0-11244 GCA_025774065.1 Solanum ossicruentum
TTATGATATGAGTGTGCATTATCATCCCGGTAAGGCTAATGTTGTGGCGAATGCTTTGAGTAGGGTGTCTATGGGTAGCCTAGCTTATGTCGATGATGGTGGCAAACGGGTGTCTTAGGAGGTCCATCAGTTTGCTAGATTAGGAGTTAGGTTGGAAGAGGGTAATGATGGTGGCGTCATTGTTTTTGATGTTTCTAACCCTTCATTGGTTAAGGAGGTGAAAGATAATTAAGTTCTTGATCCCTCCTAGTTATAATTGAAGGCCTTGGTGAAAGAGGGCAAGGTGGAGGTTTTCTCTCAAGGGGGAGATGGTGTTCTTAGATACCAAGGTAGGTTGTGTGCGCCTTGTGTTGATGAATTGAGAGAAAAGATTCTTGATGAGGCTCATGGTTCTTCTTACTCTATTCAACCTGGGTCTACTAAGATATATAGAGATTTGAGAGAGCTGTATTAGTGGGGATGCATGAAGAGGGATATTGCCAAATTTGTATTCAGTTTCCGTAGTTGCCAACAAGCCAAAGCCGAACATTAAAGGCAAGGTGGACTAACCCAAGACATAAAGATTCCTACTTGGATGTGGGAAGAGATTAATATGGATTTTGTGGTTAGGTTGCCTTAGAGTATAAAGGGTTTTGATTCTATTTGAGTTGTGCTTGATAAGATGACGAAATTAGTTCACTTTCTACCGGTTAAGACTACATATGGCTCTAAAGATTATGCTAAATTGTACATTCATGACTTGGTGAGGTTTCATGGGGTTTCTTTGTCCATCATATCAGATCGTGGTGCACAATTGACTTCACACTTTTGGAGGACCTTCCAAAGAGGTCTTAGAACCAAGGTAAAGCTTAGTACAGCCTTTCACCCTCAAACAGATGGCCAAGCTGAAAGAACTTTAGAAACACTTGAGGACATGCTTAGGGCTTATGTATTGGAGCTGAAGGGTAGTTGGGATGATCATCTTCCATTGCTTGAATTTTCCTATAACAATAGCTATCATTATAGCTTTGGATTGTCTCCTTTAGAGGCTCTCTATGGTAGATATTGTAGATCACTGGCTGGGTGGTTTGAGGTTGGAGAGGTTGCTTTATTAGGTCTGGATCTGCTTATGGATGCTATGGATAAGGCAAGGATGATTAGAGAAAGGTTGAAAACAACTCAATGTCGCTAAAACTCTTATGTTGATGTGAGAAGGAGGGAGCTTGAGTTTAAGGATGGTGATTGGGTCTATTTGAAGGTATCACCAATGAAGGGTGTGGTTCATTTTGATAAGAAGAGTAAGTTAAGCCCTAGATATGTGGGTCCTTATAGGGTGATTAGGAGGATTTGTAAGGTGAACTACGAGTTGGATTTGCCAGGTTAAATGGAATTGGTTTACTAGGTCTTTCATGTGTCTATGTTGAGGAAGTGTGTGGGTGACACTGATGCTATTGTGCCTCTTGATGTTGTGGGGGTAGTTGAAGACAACTTGACATATGAAGAGGTTCCAGTAAAGATCTTGGATAGACAAGTGCAGAGGTTGAGGACCAAGGATATTGCTTCCATTAAGGTCCTGTGGAGGAATCAACAAGTCGAAAGTGCTACATATGAGGCCAAAGCGGACATGCAAAAGCAATATCCTTATCTCTTTCATCTTACTAAATCCTAAGGTACTACTTCCAAGTTTTCTATGTTATTTCATGTCTCATGTTCCAGCCCGTAAGCCATTTGCATTCATTCATGTTTATATTGACAAAGTTCAAGGTGGTTTTACACTTATGTTGAGATTTTAAAAATGGTGTTTTAAAGTGTGTTGTTACATTCTTATTAAGGTTGATTCCTTCATGATTACTCTTTTTATATAAAATTCTTTGACATTCGGGGATGAATATTCCCAAGAGAGAGATATTGAAAAGACCCCAAAAAGTGCTTGAAAATGTGCCCTGGAAGTGCCCAGAATCGTAATTTCCATATATCTCAAAATCTGTGTGTGCTATTGAAAATATAACTACATATTCTTGGGTCTAACCCCGACTTAAGAGCAACCATAGCAAAATTTGAAAATCACAAAAATGTGATTTCCAGTGTGCATCCTCACCCCAGGCGCGACACGCCAAAGGCGCGACGCGCCAAGGGCGCGCTGTTGTGTATTTTTGTGCACTATTTTTCTATGTTTGTCCATGACGTTTGGGTCTTTGGACTAAGCCTTCCCACACATGAAAATACCTATACTTTTTCTTATTTCACCCTAAAATGACCCCAACAAGTGCCCAAAAATATGCCTCGGAAGTCCCCAGATTACTTATAATCCATGCGTTATTTCAAAAATCTGGCTACATATTCTTTTTCAGGGGGTTAAATTGAGTGGGAAATGGGTCTAACTCCGATTTTGGAGCAAACAAATCACAATTTTATTTTTTCAAAAACCAAATTCTAGTGAAGAGTGTGTGTTGTTGGCGTGATGCACCACAGTGTTATTTCTTGCCAATGTTGTTGAGTCGGTCCAAGGCCTTTAGGTCTTGGGCTTAAGCCTTCCAATGGATGATAATACTTATACTTAGCCTTGTTTTACCCCCATATCATGCAAGACATTCCAAAATACTCTCTCAAACACTTAGACAGTATTTCAGCTCCAAATTTCAAGTCCTAAAACTCATCCGGATATTAAAGTTCTCATTCAACCTTCAGTCCCCATCTCCAATCTTCTTCAAGGATTCTCCAAAGTCAAGGTATACGGGTTTCTTTCATGGATTCCTTTCACCCATGATACCCAAGCTTTCTTTTATCTAAAATTGCATGATTTAAAGTTCAGTTACTCATGGGTCTAACTTATTATAAAATTCACCGCACACTATGTTGGGATTTCATGAAAGTATGGATATTTTAGCATTATGAATCTAAGATCTATTATGACATTGGATGAAGGATTTTGATGTATGTTGCTTGAGGGTGTTACCAAGTATCTATTGATGGTTTTACATTGGATTTTCTAGCATGAATTCACTCTTGAATTGTACGGTTTTACACTAGCACTACACACCCGCCATGTGTTCGATAAAATGTTTAATTATCGATTCTTGAGTTATCTAAGGCCTAATGTTTGGCATATGAGATATATGACTTTATGGTGATGAATGTAATGTAATATTATGATGATTTCTTGAAAAGTATCCCTAGGGTTGCATGTTGACCATACGTTGTTGAGGGGGTGCTTACCTTGACCACTATGGTGGAGGGTGTGAAGTCCATTAACCATGTTAAGGGGTTGATAGCGTGATCACTATGATGGAGGGTGTGAAGTCTATTAACCATGTTAAGGGGTTGATATCTTAACCACTATGATGAAGGGTGTGAAGTCCATTAACCATGTTAAATGGTTGATACCTTGACCACTATGATGGAGGGTGTGAAGTCCATTAACCATGTTAAGGGGTTGATACCTTGACCATGACGATGGAGGGTGTAAAGTCCATTAAACTTATTGAGGGATTGATACCTTGATACTATGGTAGAGGGTGTTAAGTACATTAACCATGTTAAGGGGTTGACACCTTGACCACTACGATAGAGGGTGTGAAGTCCATCTAGCGATTGAAGGGTATATACCTTGATCCCCCTCGAAAAGGGTGCTAAGCCTTTGATTTCGAGTACTAGTATTCTTGGTTTATGATGGTGGTCTCTTCTCATATATGTAATATTTTTCATAAAAGCATGTTTTACCTCAAGCAGCATTCAGACATGTCACATTGCTATTATGCTATCTATTACTCATTGTTATGCATTTTGATTATGTTGCCTATCTCTTGTTACATTGCATCTGACATTCTTCATACATTCAAAAAATGTACTAATGCATACTTTGTGCCTACATGGTTTTACCATGTAGGGACCGGAGCTCTATTTGGTCATCATCCTCCTCCATGTGGCTAGTGGTATCTATTCAAGCTAGTTGGTGAGTCCTCCATTCCGAGGGTAATGTCTTTGATCTTATGGTATGTATTAGAACTTTCTCTCTCTCTATCTCTTTCTTTAATGTAATTTGACTATGAGGTTGATCCTATTTGCTTGTTTTGGCCCTCGCTAAGTATCCATGTAGTAGAGGTGTTATTGGACATGATGTGTAATTATGTTATGAGCCTTGACTCTCTTGTCTCTTGATTTTTATATTATAAAAGCTTCTCCTTAGTCCCTTTCCCATTATATCTATTCTTTCAATGCTATTTGATTACTTCGCCACCAAGAATGTGTAATGATATGCAAAGAGACTTGTTTAGGGTTCCTTCAGATTCCCCATTCGTCGGTCACGACTATGACCTAGGTCCGGGTCGTGACAAAAATGGTATCAGAGCACTAGGTTGTTGATCCCCGGAGTCCAACACATCATGTCGATTAGAGTCTTATTCATGGTTGTGTTATGCACCACAACTATGAGTAAGGGGCTATGAGGCATTTTAGGAAATGTTTCCCCTTCTTCATGGTCAATGTTGTGCTATAGAATTGAGGTAAGTGTTTTCCCCCTAATGATTGTTATTTGATATGCTAGATCATGCCTAACATAAGAGGAAGAAGTGTCCACATTCCCGAGGAACAACCAACTCATCTCGCTCCTCAAGCTCCTCAATATGGGGGACCAGTTTATGAATAGTTCCCGGATGCTCTCACTTTACTAGCTCAAGTTGTGGCTAATCAAGTCAACCAAGGGGTCGAAGCCCCTCAATCTCCTACTCTGGAATCTTGAGTTAGGGACTTTATGAGGATGAATCCATCAGATTTCTATGGTTCTAAAATGGATAAGGATCCTCAAGAATTCATTGATGAAGTGTACAAAGTGTTGGCTTTCTTGGATGTGAGATCGGAAGAGAAGGCAGAGTTGGCAACCTACCAACTCAAGGGGTTGGCACAAATATAGTTTACTCAATGGAAGGAGGAGAAGGGGAACAATAATGTGGTGCTATGGGAGGAGTTTAAGGTGGCCTTTATTAACCAGTTCTTCCCTCTCAAGCTTAGGGAGGCTAAGATAATAAAGTTCATAAATTTAAAGCAAGGGTCAATAAGTATGAGGGAGTATACCCTCAAATACAACCAACTTTCTAAATATGCTCCCCTCTTGGTTTCCAATTCGAGGTCGGGAATGAATAAGTTTGTAATAGGTATATCTGATTTAATGAATGAGGAGTGTTGGTCCGTAATGTTGATTGGTGACATGGATTTGTCTCGCTTGATGACTTATATCAAATAATTGGAGGAGGAAAAGATGAGAAATATGAGGGGTAAGGAGGCCAAGAGGGCCTGTGGTGAAAGAAAATTCCAAATTCCCAAAGGTCGTGGTCATATGGTACCTTATGCTAGGTGCCCAAAGTGTGATAGATGCCATGACGGCCCATGCTTGAAGAAGAAGAATTCTTGTTATGGTTGTGGGGAGATGGGTCACAAGATAATAGATTGTCCTCTTAGGCACAACAAGGGTAGAGGTGGTGATGTTGATCAAGGAGGTGCTCTAAGGCGTAACTGGTTCTATGCCCTTCAAGGGAGATAAGGAGGAGATAAGGTGCCCTATGATGCTACCGGTAAGTTACATATGCATGCTTTGATGGTTCTGGGGGTCTCTAATCCTTTCTTATCCATTTTGTTGCTAATGAGATCTGGTTGTGTTAGTCTATCGGTGCTTGAAAGGCTTACAAAGGTTTCTCCATGTTCTTGTTGCATAAAGTTTTGTCTTCTGATTTTTGTTGAATATGGTTTGATAGGTTGGAGGTCTTGGGTAGCCTGGCTACATGCATATCATGTTTCAAATAGGTATAGGATCTGTAAGGTTGTAATATGTTTGTTAAGGATGAATGATCTATTTGGTCAACTATAATGGGCTAGTCACTTCATTAAGATTGATTTGTGGTTCGAGTTTTGTCCCTAAGTATGGATGAGGGTAGGTAATATCCTAAGTGTATTTTCAGACAATGAGTGAGCATTTTGAGTATTGGTGGAGTTGTTTGGTTGACTTATGCACCGCTATGTTTAAGGGTTTCATGAATAGGGTCTTAAAACCCTACTTTGATGTGTTTGAGGTGGCCTCTAGGGTTGAACATTTGATTTATTTAGAACTTGTAAATCATTTGGGTGTACTATTGCAAGTATTGGGGGATGAGAGGTTGTTTCCTAAATATGATAGGTGTGAATTGAGGATAACAAGAAGCTGGTTAAAACTCTTTAGGGATTATGATATGAGCGTGCATTTTCACCCCGATAAGGCTAATGTTGTGGCTGACGCCCTAAGTAGGGTGTCTAGGGGTACCCTAGCATATGTGGTTGATGGTCGCAAAGAGGTCCATCGATTGGCTAGATTGGAAGTTAGGATGGAGGAAGTTGAGATTGGTAGGGTAGTGTTCGTGATGGTTCCAAATCTTCTTTGGTTGAAGAAGTCTAGTTTAAGCAGGGCCTTGTTTCCGTATTATTAGAGTGGGAAGTTTTGGGTGGACGGATGGTATAATGGAGGTTGTTTCCAAAAGGGGAGATGGTGGGTATGGTACCAAGTGGACTATGTGTGTTTAAGGTTGACAATTGGGTTAAGTTTTGAAGGCCCTTATAGAGTATTGAGTAGGATTGATGAGGTTGCATGCGAATGGGAATTGCCTAAGGATATGGATATGGTTCGTCCGGTGCTTCATGTTTCTAGGTTGAGGGGATGTGTTGGTGATTCAAGTGTTATAGGACTCTTTGAGGTTGCGGGGGTTGAGGAAGATAAGTGGCTTAGGAGAAGGTCCTGGTGGAGGTATTGGATGGAAGGGTGGAAAACTTGATTAATAAGGATGTGGTGTTCGTTAAAGCCCTTTGGAAGAATCGTGAAGTGGAAAGTGCCTCTCAGGGAGCCAGAGCGGGCATGGAGGAGCAATATCCATATCTCTTTAATTATATTCAAGCTTATGATAACACATCAAGTCCCTTTCATGATTTCAAATCCTATGTTCAAGCCCGTGTATCATTTGCATGCATTCACGTTTATGTTGATAAGTTCATGATGATTTTGACACTTGCATTGAGATTTTGAAAATGGTGTTTTAAGTATGTTGTTGCATTCTTGTTGGGGATGATTTCTTCATGATTACTCTTCTCATGTACATTTCTTTGACATATGGGGATGAATGTTCCTAAGGGGGAGATATTAAAGCGACTCCAAAAAGTGCTCAAAAATGTACCTCGGAAGTACCCAGAATCGTAATTATCATATATCTCAAAATCTGTGCGTTATTTAAAATATTTGACTTCATAATCTTGTTTAGAGGATGAAATTGAGTGGATAATGAGTCTAACTCGGATTTTAGAGAAAATGAATCGCAATTTCATTTTTCCGAAAATCGAATTCCAGTGAGTAGTGCATGTTGTTGGTGCGATGCGCCATAGTGTTATTGGTTGCCAGTTTTTTTGAATCGGTCCAAGGCCTTTAGGTCTTGGGCCTAAGACTTCCTATGCATGAAAATACCTTTACTTAGTCTTATTTCACCCCCATATCATGTAATATATTCCCAAATACTCTCTCGAACACTTAGACAATATTTCATCTCCAAATTTCATGTTATCCAGATCTTATGGTTTTCATTCAAGCTTCAAGTCTCCATCTCCAATCTTTCTTAAGGATTCTCCAAAGTCAAGGTATGTGGGTTTTTTCAATGGGTTCCTTTCACCTATGATACTCAAGCTTTCTTTTACCTAAAATTGCATGATTCAAAGTTGATTTACTCATGGGTCTTACTTATTATGAAATTCACTGTACACTATATTGGGGTTTCATGAAAGTATGGTTGTTGTAGCATGTTTTGAGACATGAATCTAAGATCTATTATGAGATTTGATGAAGGGTTTTGATATATGTTGCTTGAGGGTGTTAGTAAGTATCTATTGATGGTCTTATATAGAATTTTCTAGCATGATTTCACTCTTGAATTACATGATTTTACACTAGTACTACGCACCCGCCAAGTGTTCAATAAAATGTTCGATTATTGATTCTTGAGTTGTTGAAGACATAATGCTAGGCAGATGAGGGTGTGAAGTCCTTCTACCGATTGAGAGGTATATACCTTGATCACCTTGATGATGTTCGTGCTCTAATAAGGAAGCGATCATTCTCAGCAATTAATCTAACCGAAGGTTAGGGTCGGATCCACAGGAAATATGAGGCTTGACTACAAGAATTCACTATCAATCATTTTGAGTATCTATAACCAAAGTCTCTAAATGGGGGGGGTGGGTTTGTGATTTAAAAAACAAAAGTAAAATAATTACTACACTACTACGCCAGGAAAATACTCAATTTAGGAACAAATTGGGAATTGTGTTCCCCATGGTTCGTCGACTCGATTACCCTAGACAACATAACTACAATTTGAACTTCGTATGCAGGACGGCAATTTAGGTTCTTCCAGCCCTCTTGTGAAGGTGAAGGTCGAATTTCACCATGGCGCTTGGTCGGCAACCATTGTGTACCAACTAACTGTTACCTATTGTCCTAGTCAACCTCCCTTTTGTCAGGTTTAGTTGATTAGACGAGAACAAATCAATCGAATCCTATCATCTACTCCCCTTTTCCTATTAATCACTACCTTGGTTAGGATCGTGATAGTAGGTAGGGTTTGGTATTGGCCACCACCAAACAACAATCATAATGAAGGAAAATAGACAATACATGCAAAACCCCAATAATAGAAATACAATAAATCTAGGTCATCTCAAATCAACTACCCATGGTTCCCACAACCCCAAGTTATGGGTGCTTATCTTCTCATGGCTAAGGAAGAACGAAAAAATATGCAGATACAAGATATAGTTGAGAATTTTACACAAAGAAATGAAGAGTGATACACCACAAGTTGCAAACTACAAGATTGATAGATTGAGAATGAATACAAAGTAGGATTTGCACTCCCCAAAGGTAGGTTTTCCAAGAGAAAATTAAAATCTACGCTAAAACCCTAAACTAATCTAGAAAGAATATTTAAAAGATATATTGAATGTTCAAGTCTGGTCTCTTTTCAAATAAACCCTAACATAAAGTATATATAGTAGTTACAAATTTAGCCCTAAAAATTACACAGAAAAGATAGCTAGAAGCAGGTAATTTTCTCAGGCATGACTCGTAGGGTGACCTACGAGTCGTAATCGGGGTCTCGTAGCAGCCACTTGGCATTTTGGACTTGACTGTTACACCCATCGATTTGAGTTGTTGCTTGAGCTATGACTCATATGCTCTTCCCATAGTGTAGGCCTTCAACTTTTGGACTAAAATTTTGGCTTTCTGTTTCTTTCTACAATTCCACCAATACAAGTCTTATTGAGACCTACTACTCATAGGGTGGCCTCTTAAGTTTGACCTCCACTTAGTAGATTTTTTATTTTTGCTCTTTATTTCTGGCTACGAGATCACCCAACGACTCGTAGCTTGGGCTGCTACAACTCGTAGGTGAGCTTGTTGTTTTACACTTCAGTAAAATCTACAATTTTTCTCCAAAATCATGCCAACCTACCTTTTGTGCAATAACAACACAAAAACACATAAAATCATAAAAAGTCACATTAAGAACTCACAAAATTCCCTGTTTTAGGCATCAAATGTGTTGTATTTTGGCAACACATCAACACCCTTAACATAGAATTGTTGCTTGTCCTCAAGTGACGACTCAATCTAAGCAGACAATGAGAGACACATAGTAGTTACACTAATGGCATATACATCATTTACTCTAATTCAGGTACCTAACTTTCATTTCAAAACAAGATTGTCAGGATGCTAAGAAAAACAAAAACACAAAGATGTATCTGGCAACACAACTATGATAAGATAACGAGCATCAACTATCCACAATCACTGATATAGTCATACGCTAATCAAGTAGCACAAATTCCCTCATAGAAAAGAAGTCCTTCTTACTCACTCAAAAAGCATTTAGAATTTAGGGACTGTGGAAGCATTCTCACTTTCACAAATGAAATTCATGCAAAATGACTATTACCATAGGCTTGCCCTTGTACTTATTTTCTGGATTGGTGAAAAAGTGGATTTTGGTCACTTTAGGACTTAACGGCTTGTAACATAGGCTCGTGGGGCTTTGGTATGATATTGTAGGCAAGTAGTGACTAGAAGCTATCCTTGAACCATGTTTACCAACACTTTTACCTTCATGAGACAACCATTTTCATTCAATCCACCCTTATTCTCCTATTTCAAGCTTTCTCTGGGTGCTTTCATTCTCTTTTTTTTTTCAGTTGTGCCTTACTTTGGAAGTCATTTTTACTATTTTTTCCAATTCAAGGCACTTTTCTTTTCTTTTTCCTCCCCGGGCTCATGATTTTTCATTTCTTTCTTCATTCCCAACTAACCACCTCATTGTTATTACTTTACCACAACAAGGGCCACCTTCAACTTAGGCTTTTAGCTTGAGGTGAAGTACACAATGTCTATTCCCCAAGCTAGAGCCACCATTTGTAGCCATCCTCAACTTATGCTTTCACCCTCAATTAAAGTTCACATGTTCAAGGATAGACCAAGTCCAATATTTAGGTATTTCATAAAACAAGGCTAAGCTATCTAGGTGTCAAGAAAGAATGAGTGCATGAGAGGCTAAAACATTTGGAACAAAGGGTTCACTAACACATTTGGTAGGTCATTTAGGAAAGAGTAGGCTCACTAAAATAACAAAGGCCTAGGATCCCTTCCAAATTAACCACATCACCAAACCAATCTTAGAGTAATAAGGAAAGTTCTGAGTCCATACATAATACATGAATGTAGCAAAATAAACTCACAACACACATGGCATTGCATACACAATCAAGTATAGACTCACAAGTCATTCTTCAAGCCTCAACTTACCTTTACATTATCAGAATAAACATCACCAGATAATCAAAATGCACAGTTGCATCAATAACAAACATTCTCAAAAAATTTGAGGGTACCTAAATTTTTAATCAAAACTTAAAAAAAGCATTTGAAAACTATATATATATATATAGACACACACACACACACACACACACACACACACTATATGTATTTACAACAGAAAATTAAAACATCCACAAGGAAAAAGAAACATAGCAAGAAAACCTTGGGATCAAAAATAGGGGAAGTTATCGACTCGAGGCTACTCTGACTTCACCTTAATCAATAACTTCCCACACCCCACCGAAACAGAATGTTTTGTTCTCAAAGTAAAAACATGTAGGAAAACCAAATAATGGAAACATATGTATATATATATATATATATATATA
>JAOTQR010078502.1:0-11242 GCA_025774065.1 Solanum ossicruentum
TTTTCGAATATTGCTAAGAACCTTTTTATTTCAAAAATCCCTATCTTCGATTCTTGAATCCTCCGTCCCCCACTGCCCACCCAAAATGAAGAAGAAGAGAGGATTAAATAGCCCCAAAACTAGGCAGATAAGAGATCACTAGGATTTTGCAAAATCTCCAATGGTTTGAAACCACCGTTGATTGAGGAATATTGTTCGCTAGATTTGTTGGGGAGAGATCGAATTTGTTGGGATTTGGTTTTCTGGTTTTGGGGTTCTATTCGTTGAGGGAGAAGGGAAAGGGGAAAGGGGAAAGGGTCTGTTACGCTTGAAAGGAGAAGAAGAGAAGGGATTTTTGAGGATTGGGGGCGCGTGGCCCCCACGCGCAGACCCTTTTTTTTGTGAAAAAATGGTTCAAAAAATTGGTAAAAATAAAAGGAAAGCTCGATGACTAATTTGGCACCAATTTATGAAAAGGGCTGGACAAAATTGGGTGTCAACACTCATCTGTCAATAAGCATGCGTGGTGTAGGTGTATATTAAAATAGTCTATTGACCATTATTTTAATATATCTTTAAAAATGAAAGGAATATACTATATGGAAAAAATGAAAGTGTGTAAGCTTTTGTCTAAAGTATTCTTTATATCTTCTTTACCTTTCCACTCTTGGAAATAATTCTTATTGTAAGTTTAAAAGTAATACAACAACATCTGTCTCTTAATAAAGAATGAAGAAGGCAAATGGAATGAATACTGTAAAGTATGGTGGAGAGCATGTTATACACGTTAGTGGAGCATGGTGGAGAGCATGATACATACGATGGAGGAGCTTCAAACATGGCTATATATTGAAGCATTTGAAGAATGAAAAATTATCCATAAATAGAGTAAAAAAGAGTCTTAGTGAGAAGAAAGAAATCATCCTCAAGAACAACTTGATCACTACATTGTTTTACTATTATCATGATTGTTCTTAGGATATTTCTTCAAAGTGTGATTTTTCATTCTTCTATCTATAAACCAATTCCTACTCTATAAAGGAACTTCGTGTTTTGGTCAAAACAATTCTTTCTTGTATTCTGGGTCCTTAGCTAGAGTTAGCTAAGAAGAAAAGTTTAAACTAGTTTGGGGAAATTCGTTTAGTGGGCAACAAGGGGTTGTTGCTTAGGTGAAAATCTTAAGTATTATTATAAGGCAGAAGGGATTAGGAAGTTAATCCTTAGAATTATAAGAGGCTATAATAATTTTCGCTCTTGGATGATGATAAAATTTCATTGAAATCCTGCAGGAAGGTCGTAATTTTTTACTCCCCTGAGCAAGAGGTTTTTCCACATAAAAATCTTGTGCATTTTTACTTCTGTCGAGTTCATTTATGTAATAAGGGACTTGTCCCCAATTAGATTGGAAGCACTCATTCTAACAATTGTTATCAAAGTATGGGCTCTCTAATTGGCTAACACCTAGAAAGATTCTTGTAAACTAGAATGACTGTTCCACTCAACTTAGAAGAAGAACAATCCTCAATAAGACCACCTAGATCCAATGGACAATTATATAATTGGTGAAAAACTCACATGCATAACTTTCTCATGGCTGGAGACTGTGAGCTATGGGATATTATATTAGATGATCCTCATGTTCCAACAATTGAAATAAAGGAAAGGAGAACACTAAAATAGTTCCTAAAACTCGACAACAATATAATGCAACTGGCAGGAGAAAAATTGAGAAAACTGCATAGCCAAAAAGCTTCTTGTATGTACAATTGGTGCTGAGGAGTATAATAGAATCTTAGCCTGTGAATTAGCCAAAGAAATATGGGATTGTCTAAGAAATGCTCATGAAGGAACTAAGCAAGTCAAAGAATCAAAAGTTGACATACTGACTTTGCAGTATGAAAGCTTTACCATGAAAGAAAGAGAATCTATCCATGACATATAAACAAGATTCTCATCTATAACAAATGAGCTGAGATGTCTTGGTGAACTCATCATTCAGAGTAAGCAGGTCAAGAAGATATTAAGAATTCTTCTTAAATCTTGGGAAAGAAAGGTAGATGCCATCATTGAGGCAAAAGACTTGAAAACCCTCACTATGGATA
The DNA here is from genome assembly GCA_025774065.1 of Solanum ossicruentum. Taxonomy (NCBI): domain Eukaryota; kingdom Viridiplantae; phylum Streptophyta; class Magnoliopsida; order Solanales; family Solanaceae; genus Solanum; species Solanum ossicruentum. The sequence continues at coordinate 2,082 of JAOTQR010078502.1, forward strand.
TATTCATAGGAAATATTCAAACCTATGAGTTAAACAGACAAAAGGAAGGAAATAAGGATAAAACTTTTGTCTTAAAATCCTCTAAAGATAATGACGATGAAGAGTTAGACATGACTTATTTGACCAAGAGATTTAAAAAGATTGTGAGATAACATGGAGGCTTCAAAAAGGGTAATTCAAACAAACCAGGAGCAACTAATGATTTGTGTCACAAATGTGGAAAACCTGGATATTTTATAAGAGAATTTCCATTACAAAAACTGGAATATGCAAAAGCAAATGGTGAAAGAAGGGACCAGTTCCCTACTAAGAATCTCAGAAGGAGGCTGCAGCTGACTGGATTGTGCAGAAAGCCCTTGGTGCCTGGGGAGATACTTCCAGTGACTCTGGAGATATAGAAAACACAGAGAATGACTCCTTGGTAGATGTCAAAGACAATGAAGATATCTTCAACTCTATGTTTACATTTATGGCTAAATCTGATAATGCAGAAGATGGAAAGGTAACCCTTGATGACTTTAAGCAAAATTTGAATGCCTTTTTCTCCAAAAAATTAAGAAGGTCGGTTGAAGTATTGATTGATTCAGTAAATGAATTAACAACTGAGAAAGATCTCTTAGTTAATAGTTGTGATAATCTTCAAAATGAAAATGTGGCATTGGTTGCAGAAATGTCTGAGATAGAGAGAAAATTGACACTTCTAGAATATGTAAATTTAAAACTGTCAAGAAGGTAGACAAAGGGGTCAAAACTGATGAAGGGGAAAATGAATCTAGTAGTCTGCAACTTGAGCTTGAGAGCAAATTAAAAACATCTCAATTAAAGATTAACTTAGTTTTGGAAAAAAATCATCAGTTAGAGAAAGATCTAAGTCATATCAAGGAAAAACTAGAAAAATCTCTTAAATGGACCTCATCTTCAAAAATATTGGAGAGTCTAACAAGTCAAAGTAATGAAGGTGGGAGGGGCCTAGGATACGAGAAAATAGAATCTCCTTATAATCTACATAGTAAACATGTCACTGTTTCTGACAATCTATTATGTACACATTATGGTAGAAATGATCATCTTAAGATGGCCTGTCAAGTCTTACAAAAGTTAAAAGGAAATATATCAAGGTATTTCCAGTAAAAAAGAAATGTAGGACCTACTCTCAAGTTAGAACCAAATAAAGAAAAAGAGCTTTGCCTCACTGGACCAAAAAGACCCTTATTACTCTTTTAACAACTTATTGGGAACTCAAACTCAAATGGATTCCTAAATTTGTCAAATGATCCATGTGAAGACAAGTGAAGGAAGCTTCAACCGGTGCTGGTGTTTGGATAGTGGGTGTTCTAAACACATGACTGGAGATGTTAAAAGCTTCCTCTCACTTAAGGCACTTCAAGGTGGAGGTGTCTCTTTTGAAAATGGGTAGAAAGGTTATATCCTAGGAATTGGAAGAATAGGCAAATCTTTGGAACACTCAATAAAAAATGTCTATTATGTTAATGAACTTAAGTATAGTCTTTTGAGTGTATCTCAGATTTGTGACAAAGGAAATGAAGTTAGATTTCTTTCTGAAAGTTGTACAATTAGAAATTTAGCATCTCAATAGGTAGTGTTGATGGCAAGAAGAGTCAAGAACATGTTTGTTGCTGATTTGAGCACCATACAAAGAAGTGATTTTACGTGCCTTAGTGTTCAAAGTGAAAACTCAAAACTTTGGCACAAAAGGCCTGGTCATGTTAGCACTCTTTGCTCACAGACTTGTGTCTAGGGACCTGGTCCGTGGGTTACCTAAGATAAAGTTTGAAGAGAAGAAGATTTGTGAAGCATGTGCAAAATGAAGCAGATATCCTAATTACTGATTTTTGCATAATTCTGATAAATCTCATTCTTGCAGGTTCATGCGCAAAAAAAGATTGATAAAAGTTAAAGAAGAGAAAAGGACTTCAGCATTTTTAATTTTGCAGAGGGACCTGGTCCTTGTCAAAGTTTAGCTTTCTTTATATATTGGCTACTTAATATTTTGCCTTCAAAACTACCAACTGGCACGTGTCTTCTCCCCCTCATTTCTGTGTCAGAATGAACAGACACAACTTTCTGAAAAAGTACCAGATATGTCTCTTGAAATTAATTATAAATCCTTTTTCTTCTCCAGCTTTCTTTCTTGTTTACTTTTCCATCTTCTTTTTAACTCTCTTGAAAAATTCTTTTTCTTACCTTCTTCATCAGAATCCATTTCTTCAAAATAAAAAAAAATATCATCTTCTTCTCCAAACAAGAACACATTGTCTTAAAGTCCCCCAAGACTACCTGTGAACAGTTCCCCAAATGACGAGGTCTCCCAGAACCCAGAAGAACAACTACCTTCAATGGAGGACACTTCCAAAATAGGTGAGTCTTCTGCTCCAGTTTCTACATTCGAAGAAAGCCCTAGTAGAATGTCCCCTGATTGCCTATTGATTAGTTCTGTTCTTCAAGAAATTCATGAACAAAATCCCTCACTGCCTGAACATAAAAATGGAGAAACAAGTGTAAATGTGACTCTTGAAGATGTATTAGGCACTTCTGACAATGTTGATGTTGGATAATCTGGTAAAATGGCTGGGATTATTCAACAAAAAGATGTACAAATTGCTAGGCTGAAAGCTAGATTGGGACAAACTTCTGAAGCAGGACCGGGTACTTCACCAGAATTAGTTGTTCTTCAGGCTGAGAATGCATCATTGAAAGATGAGAATGCAAAACTGGCAAACCAAGTGAATGAACTAAAGGATAAGCTAATCAAAAGTCATGAAAGTTCAGCTGCATCCATGACCCTTCTTCTTCAAAACCTCACTACCAAATCTTAATCCTATCCTTCATTTTGTTTGCAATTGTTAAGACACTGATATTTTGATGCTATCTTTAACGTATATTTATAACTGTTGAATGCTTATTTCTCTCTATAGCATTATCTTCCCGTAATCAATGCTTGAGTTTTACTATTATCATTGTTGTTCTGAGGATATTTCTTCAAAGTGTGATTTTATATTCTTCCATCTGTAAACCAATTCCTACTCTATAAAGGAACTTGGTGTTTTAGTCAAAACAAATCTTTCTTGTATTCTGGGTCCTTAGCTAGAGTTAGCTAAGAAGAAAAGTCTAAACTAGTTTGCGGAAATTAGTTTAGTGGGCAACAAGGGGTTGTTGCTTAGGTAAAAATTTCAGGTATCATTATAAGGGGGAAGGGATTAGGAGATCAATACTTAGAATTACAAGAGGTTGTAATAATATTTGCTCTTAGATGATAATGAAATTTCGTTAAGATCCTGTAGGCAGGTTGTGGTTGAGCGAGGGGTTTTTCCACTTAAAATTCTTGTGTATTTTTACTTATGTCCAATTCATTTACTGTAATAAGGGACCTGGTCCCCTATTATATTGGCATCACTAGTTTTAACATTTATTCTCTTCATATAAATGAAAGACTCTCACTTTAAGAAGCATATAATAAAAATCTAGACATGGTTTCTCTTGGGTGTCTTGTTTCATAGAGTCCATCTGTGGTTCCTCTCAATTTTTTTAAATCTTGGTTTTGTTGACTATTCACCAAAAATTAGTCCTCAACAGCTAGGACTCTTTATTTTGGTCATTCTAGTTATTTTCTTGAGTCATAGTGTTTCTACTTTTCATAACTATTCAAAAGCATGAATTCACATTACTTTGAGTCCTTCAATGTTTCTTTCATCGGGGAAAAATTATTCTTCTCAGAAATTTCAATTTTAGTTATTTGTCACCAGAAAAAAATTATGGGGCCATATAGATGGAAATGATATTACTTCTACTGATCCTTTAAGGTTAGGTGAATGAAAGATTAAAGATGTTCAGATGATAATATGGATTTTATGGTTAATTGCTCCTCTTATTGTTCTTAATCTCATGCCCTACAATACAGATAAGTGACACGTTCCGCCTAAATTCTGCTTCAAAACAGCTTAGGATCTTGTCCACCATGCTCTGGAAGGTCCCAAAACTCTCTAGAATTATGCAGAAGATTGAAGAGAAGACTAGAGAGACCTGGAAGGTTCCAGAGACTTGTAGAAGTGTGTGGAGAGGTCTTGTAGTCTTTAGTTTTCTCTAGACTTGTATGGAAGAATCTAGAGAGGGACTAAAGTGTAAATACTTAGGGACTTTCATGTAAATATTAATTACACTTTGGCCCCTAGAAAGTAGTATAAATAGGAGGGCCATTCATTTGTTAGGCATCCAAGGAATCCAAGAAAGTGTAAGCAATCTTCCAAGTGCTAAAGAAGTCTTCTTTCTAAAAGCTCTCTTGTCTTCTTAAGCTAGCGTTCCAACGTTGCCTCTTTGACTGAACATCTCAAGAGAAGGAAGTTCAATGACCAGCGTGGCCAGGCGCGAGAAAAACCCGACATACCCTTTTTGAACTAAGGAAAGCATGACAAGTAAAGGAGACATCAATGCCGCCACCACCGCCAATGTTACACTAGATATTGGCAAGAAACACAAGGACAAGAAAGGCTCTAAGAAGGTTGAGAAAGTGCCGGTCGGACAGACACCAAGCGAGGCCATAACAACCCACTTACTTTCGGCTACTGAGTTGAGTGATGATGAACGAGGCGAAGATCTCTCCGACGTCACACTCGACAAAAGATGGGTCACAAGGGTGGATGCTGCCAGTAAAGTAGTAGAGTTCTTGGGCCATTGCTTGAATTAGTTAGAAGGAAAGTTCCAGACCTTGGAGGAGTTCACCCTTGAGGAGAACGATAGCATTCGAAATGAGTTGGGTGGATGCCAGGCGGCAGAGTACAAGCTGAGGGAGACTATCACTTCCTTGGAGTGTCGGCTCATGGAGACACTAAGAAAAATGGAGGCCATAAGCGCCACCATGAAGATCATGGGCGCTACCATGGAGGCTATGATTGCAAGGATGAGGACATTTGAGGAAGATGTGGCTGATAAAAGATGCGGTGGGATTACTGGAGAAAGGGAGGCCAAGATTGAGGCTCCCAAGCCACCTGTCTTCAGAGGCGTCTGTGACGTGCAAGAGGTGGAGAACTTCTTATGGCACTTGGAGAATTACTTCAAGTGTAACAAGGTGAGCTGCGATGATATGAAGATCAATGTGGCCGCCATGTACTTGATTGACATGGCGATGCTATGGTGGAAACGGAAGGATGCCCAGATAGGCAAAGGACTCTGCACAATCAGTTCGTTGGAACAATTCAAGGTGAAATTCAAGAAGTCCTTCTACCCTAATAATGGAATTGAAGCAGATAGGCAGCATGAAGGCCTACATAAAAGAGTTCACAACTCTCATGCTTCAAATACCCAACCTCACATAAGAAGATATGATGTTCAACTTCAAGGACAAATTGCAGGGTTGGGCCAGGACGGAGCTGGAGCGTCGAGAGGTTTCCACCTTTGACGATGCCATCACACAAGTAGAAGCTTTGACGGACTCTAGACATGAAAGGTGAGATAGAGACCAGGTAGAAGACTCGAGTGGTAGACATGACCAAGGTGGGGAAGATGGTGGCAAAGAAAAGGGTTGGCAGCTACGTCCCAAGTATCATGACATCAGTAGGCCTGATAATAGGAGGTCCGGGCGGCAAAGCAGTGGAGAGGGTAAAGCACAACCGGAGAAAGGGCTTAAGTGCTACATATGGGGGGGGGCACATAGTTACAAGAAGTGCCCAGAAATGAAGAGCCTTGGTGCCATACTGCGGGAATGGAAGGAGCAGAAGGCACAGAAAGAGGCGCCCCAATCGGGGGAAGATTTGGACATGGCCCGGGTAGGCGTGATTGGGCTATGCAGAGCTATCCCACAACACCCAGAGAAGCTGAAGGATTGTCGTGCACAATACGTAGACATCACGATCAATGGACGACCTACTCGTGCCATGGTCAATACAGGCGCAGAGGCTAACATCGTGACTAAGTCTGCGGCAACCAAGTTGGGGCTGAAATACAACCCAAGTAATGTTCAACTTAGGACGGTCAATGCGCCAATGACTCTTGTGTGTGGAGTTGCTCAAGGAGTCGACATAGGGTTGGGTGAGTGGCGTGGTACAACCAACTTTCACGTCACTCCAGTAGATCTCTTTAACATTATTCTTGGGCAGGAATTTTTCCATAAGTGCCATTTGGTGATCGACCTCTACCTCCAATAACTCGTGGTATTGGAGCAGGGAGGTTCCTGCATGGTGCCCTTAGTGCAGATGCCCAAGTCAGGGACACAAGTGCAACTGTCGGCCCTGCAGCACGTGGAGGGGTTCCAAAGTAAAAAGCCACTGTCATGTTCCACGCCCGCTAATAGGGAAAGTCGTCAGAGGAGAAGCGTCGAAGGAAGCCAAGAGGGAGAAAGGATGGCCAACTGTAGCAGTAAGCCTCGGGCACGAAAAGGGAGCGAACTACAAAGGAGACCACAAGGGGATGGCACAAAGACGTGCAACAGTTCGAAGGTGGAGACAAGGAGTTCCAATAGCAGCATTGCGCCGAGGTCATCGCATAATTAGGTGGGGGAGAATGACACGTCTTGCCTAAATTCTGCTTTAAAATAGCGAGGAGCATGTCTACCGTACTCTGGAAGGTCCCGGAACTCTCTAGAATTGTGCAGAAGATTGAAGAGAAGTCTAGAGAGACCTGGAAGGTTCCAGCGACTTGTAGAAGTTTGTGGAGAGGTCTTGTAGTCTTTAGTTCTCTCTAGACTTGTATGGAAGAATCTAGAGAGGGACTAAAGTGTAAATACTTAGGGACTTCTCATGTAAATATTAATTACTATATGGCCCCTAGAAAGTAGTATAAATAGGAGGGCCATTCATTTGTTAGGCATCCAAGGAATCCAAGAAAGTGCAAGCAATCTTCTAAGTATTAAAGAAGTCTTCTTTCTAAAAGCTGTCTTGTCTTCTTACTAGCGTTTCCTTAGCGATCCAAAGTTGAAAGGCTTACTAGTATTTGCAAGATCGTGAGCAAATTAACTAGTGCTGCAGAAAAATTCTTGCGTAAGTTCTAGATCCATGAAATAAGACTATATGAGAATATTTACAAAAGGTTTCAAACCAAGATAATAGCATGTGACATTCACATCTTGATAAGATGAAAGGTGTTGGACAGAAAATTATGTTAAAACAGTTAGACAACTTAGGACCCAAACAAACTTTTTTAAAAAGCTGAACTAGTTGAATTGACACCATTAGCTAAAAGAGATTCCAAGGATAATTTTGATATCATTAAATAGATCTTCTAAAATCATTGCTTTCTATTATCAATTATAAAAAGAGTTATGGGTAGAATTTGCAATCTTCTGTTTGCTGTTGCAGTTTTCATTATGCTTCAGCACCATACTTCTTCACTATCTAATATTAGCACCGATAAAGCTGCTCTTCTCTCCTTGAAATCTCACATTTCTTTTGATCCTAATAACATACTAGCAAGAAACTGGTCCTCTTCCAGCCCAATTTGAAGCTGGATTGGAATCACTTGCAGCTCCCGCCACCATCAAGTCACTGCTTTAGACATTTCTAGCATGCAACTTCATGGAACCATTCCTCCACACATTGGAAACCTCTCATTTCTCACTGGTGAGCTTCCAACAACTATATGTGCCCATCTTCCAAATTTGGAAGGGCTTTACCTCTCAAAAGACTACCTAGGTGGCGTTATTCCACCAAACTTAGGAGAGTGCAGAAGGCTTCAGATATTGTCATTGTCTTTGAATGAGTTCATTGGAACTGTACCAAGAGAGCTAGCTAACTTAACAGCTCATATGGAATTATATAGTGCAGATATGCATTTGGAAGGTAGTATAATAATCTTTTATAAGAAAAATGAAAATGTTCTTCCTTTTCTCTCTTCCGCAACTCATATATTTCCCAAAATTAATGACAGGAGAGATACCAATGGAGCTCGGTAATCTTGAGAAACTACAAGTATTGGTATTTTCAGAAAATCAGTTTAGTGGATCCATCCCTCCAACCATTTTCAATATGTCAGCACTGCAGGTTCTAGCACTTGCAGAAAATAAGCTTTCAGGTACTCTACCTTCAGATTTAGGCAGTGGAATCCCGAGCCTAGAACAACTCCTGCTTGGAGGAAATTATCTTAGTGGTTTTATCTCTGATTCAATCTCAAATTCTTCAAGACTCAGAAGACTTGATCTCGCATCCAACAGTTTCACAGGTGTAATTCCTGAATCATTTGGTAACTTAGAGTACCTTGAGATTCTGAGCTTGTGGGGAAATAATTTTGTCAGCGATTCAACATTGAGCTTCCTCACATCATTAACAAGCTGTAGGAATCTAAGGGTACTCTGGTTTGAAGGGAATCCATTGGATGCTGTTTTGCCTGCATCAGTTGGTAATTTCTCAAACTCAATGCAAACATTTGGAGCAAATGGTTGTAAATTGAAGGGCGTCATTCCTCGAGAAATTTTAATCTTACTGGAGTTACAAGAATCGATCTGCAAAACAATGAGTTGACTGGACATATTCCAAATACTGTCCAAGGAATGTTGAGCATTCAAGAAATTTACCTACAAAACAACGAGATTAAAGGAAACATACCAGATGTTATGTGCAGTTTAAAGGATCTTGGTGCATTAGACTTGTCAGAAAATCAGTTTTCTGGTTCGGTGCCACCATGCTTAGGGAGTGTGACTAGCTTGAGGAAACTTTATCTAGCTTATAATAGATTGAATTCTACATTACCTGCAAGCTTGGGGTGCCTTCTTGATCTCGTAGAATTGAATCTGTCATCAAATTTATTGAGTGGGAAAATTCCCTTTGAGCTTGGAAACTTAAAGGCTGCAACACTCATTGATCTATCAAAAAATGATTTTTCTGGTATGATTCCTAGCACTCTAGGAGGTCTAGATAAATTGATTCATTTGGCAAAATATTAGCATTATAATTCTTGGATTTATGCCACAACAATCATAGTGGTGAAATTCCAAAGTCATTAGAAGCTCTTGTGTATCTCAAATACATGAATTTCTCATTCAATAAACTCGTGGAGAAATTCCCACTGGTGGTCCATTTGCAAATGTCAACAGCCAGTCCTTCCTATCCAATGATGCACTATGTGGTGACTCTCGGTTTATCGTGAAACCATGCCTGACCAAATCTACAAAGAAGTCAAGAAGAAAAGTGGTGCTTACAAGCTTATATATTTTATTA
>JAOTQR010078503.1:0-11242 GCA_025774065.1 Solanum ossicruentum
CATGTCATCATGTGTGTTTGTATCGATAATAGTGCCTAATCGGCACTAGTCACGGCCCCGGGGTTGGGCTGTGACATTCACGTTTTACTATGTGATATAAGATTTCACAATAAGGTTTATGTGATGAATTTTTTTCTGTGCTGCTACATGAATCTCATTTTCTTTAAGACATACTTCAACCCAACTAGAATTACTACTCCAACTTAAGTAAGTTGGGGACCTTTTAAACACTTGAAACGTTTTATTTGGCATATTTTTTTAAGTGATAGTGTGAAGTAATGAGAGAAATTTAAAGATGATATGAATTAAGAGTTAAAGTTTGTGTTATGTTGATAAGTATAACATGTGTTTCTTTCATTCATTATTACAAAAATAAAAAGAAAAGCTAATGACCTATAGCAAAGAAGTTGGTTTCTTCTTCTACAATGGCAATAGCCTATTGTTTCTTAGACCTGCTAGCGTTCTTTATTATTAAATATGAAATTAATTATTGAGATGGATTCAATTTGTTAAATTTATAAGATTTTTCCATCTTTATTTGAACTTTGGGTAACAATTTTTGCTTCAACTATTTGTTGCCATTTCAATTGCAACAAAGGAAAGAATAATTGATACGAACAACCTATGCATATTGTGGTATTAAGTAAAACTACAAACAAAAAAAAAATATATTTCTTGTGTAAGAAAAATACATTAAAGAGAATATTGTTTTGGACTCTTTGAGTCAATACTTACAAATTCAGGCATTTTACATTGTATATCATACGATCTCTTGGTACAAATCATAGTATTTTCATTACTTTGAAGAAGTATAAAGCCTTTCAATTTATAATGTTGGTCTATATCTATGCAGAAATAATTTGAATCTGTTTATTTTAGCGATCTCTTTTATTGTGTTGACAAGCCTCTTTACTTGCCTACCTTTATTACTTAAAATTTTGGGAGAAATAAATTGAGACAAGGAAGGCTTGACACTACTCCCAAAAAGGGAGCATGTAGAAAAGTTATAAAAATATATAGATTTTTCATCATATTTTAAAGTCGGAATATTGAACTATCTTATTCGTAAATTCAATCGATTGTTTGTAAATTTAAGGAGTAATCCATCACTGCGCAAAGCATAGGTAATATTACCTAGTTTAATAATATTTGCATATTATTTTAGATGACTTATATATACTAAGATTGATTTAATAAAGTTATCCTTATTAATGATAGATACCATAGAGGAAAGTTTATTTCCCCTGCTCAGAAAATGATCATAGCAAGAATATATCAAACACCAAGAGCTAACAAAAGGACAGTTAACTAGAAGTAAAGATACAAAATTCTGATCATTCAAAAGCAACTAATTATTGAACCACCAGAGTATGAACTAACATACGCATCCTAAACATTCGGTATTATATACCAAAGATATTTAATTTTCGTTGAGTCAAACCCCTCATATATACATAAAGTTAAACCACAGATCCACCACCAATCTAACCCTTATATATATATATATATATATTATAGAATGTCAGCCCTCAGATAAAGTGGCACCATATATGTGACTTAGTGGGGATATGGAGACATATAAATAAATCTATACTAAATAAAATTGTAACAATTACTTGCTACGAAATATGTCAACATAATATGGTAGATGATGAGTCATAGAAATACAACTCTATTAACGCTTTAAACAAAGGATTTTTGCATGTTCTCAAGCAAAGTTGTTATTTTGATTTTCGCTTTTTGTTGTTTTTCAGGAAAAAGGACTAAGGCATAGAGAGATGAGAATACGATAGAAAAAAGAATGAAAAAGTGAAAAGAGGAGCAAAAATGGAACCAAGTGCAGGAACACGGGGGCCTACACGGCTCATATACTTCCACACAGGCCGTGAGGCCAATCGTGGCCTCACACTTGGTGGCTAATGGCAGTTCTAAGGAGAAAAAGAGGCGCAGGCGATGAAGGCAGACCCCACGGCACATCTCGCATACCGTGGGGAGTGTGAAGGGTCATTCCAATTACCATCAAAGCCATGCGAAGTTAGTACCATCGAAAAGTAAGGGAAATGGACTAAGTGGAGCTGGAGGGAGCTTGTGTCATGCCCCAGGAGGGGACCCAAATTGCTAGTTGCCGAGTGAACCACTTGGCCTCATCATATTCATTCATTCATACAATCTACTAATTAGCAGAAGACATAACGAAGTAAATAGGCACATCTCATCATCTAATCTCAACAATAATGCAGAAAAAGGCTAGAAAACAACTAACTCGCAATCTGCACACACAACATTTGACTCTAGATTATGAAGCCTTTATCACTATTAAGTGGTGCTAATGACAGACCCTAGCTACCTCAAATCAAATAAAAGATAACCAACTATAACTCTAAAACATGATGAAAATAATGTAATGAATCCTCCAAGTAGGGGAGACTCATCAATTTGTTGAACGCTCGAAGATCCTCAATGATTTGCCTGCTGATGACCTCAATCCTGCGCATCTACATCATAACATGATGTAGTCCAAAAGGGGACATCAGTACTTGGAATGTATTGGTATGTAGAATAGCTGAGTGAAACTGAAACAGGTAGAACAATATAGAAACAATATCAACTCAACATAGAAAGCAATTAACATGTCAAATGCTTATCTAAAGCAAGATTAAAGTGTAGACAATTGACCCATCAACTCATCAATCAAATCAGACTCATCTCAAAAGGACTCATCTCATCACATCTCATCTCATCTCATCACATCTCGACTTAGAGTACTTAAGTTAGGAACTTTCTGTGAGTTTCTCTTATCCGACAACAATCACTTATGAGCCAGTGATTATACAACAAGCCGTCGTTGTTGCCACAGTAGTCCCATACTTTCCAGGTAAGGCACGAATCAAATCCACTATGGACCCCAGGTATCTATTAAAGTTAAGTCATCTTTCAGGGACTCTATCTAAAGGGAACCATAATGAGAGATAATAGTTTTAATCCTCACCTATGCTTGGCTACGTAGTTTGATGAGTGCGAGTTGGACTAACTCTTACTCTTTCGGTGCTCGATATTACTCCCACGGCTCAATGGTCATAAACGAATCCATCCATTCAATACACCTCAATTTACTCATCTCAACTCAGCCTTATAAAGGCTCTCATCATTCAATCAAACCATCTCAATCAACCTCCTGGAGGCTACTTTTAGTCAGTCTCATAGAGACCCTAATCATCTCATCGATCAACATCTCAATCAACAGCTCAAGGGTTTGAACAATCATTAGGGAATAATCAAATGGACAAATCGTTAGAGTTCATTTATGGAAACTCAGGGGACTATCAAGTTCTATCAGCTCATCATCATTCTCACATCTCAATCTCAATCACAATCACAATCACATTCTCAATCAAGGCTCTAGACTCAATCCCCATCTTCTTTCATGCAATCTTTAAGAAATAATAAGTAGGGTTTATGCAATAATTCATGTAAATCATTCAATTCAAGAAAACAAGATCGCGTTGATCATTAACATATGAAAATACATGTAAAAATCATAATCTTTTCAAGAAAATAATCAAGAATCATGTTCTTAAGCTCAAGAACCTTCAACACTCATCTAATACCACCTATAGGGCACATGAGAGAATAATCTCATCCTTTCATTTAGCCTTACATATCTGGAATAAAGCTCTTCAAATCACCTGTCAAGAATTCTCCTTGAATTCTCCAAGCTTACGTTCTTCTTTCTTCTCTCTCAAGCCCTAACTTTCATGTGTGATGAAGAAGGACTTAAATGGGGGTTTTGACCCTATTTACTCATCAAAACAACATAAAGGGATTGAGGGTTAAGTTTAAAAGAAATGGGGAAAAGTCTAGGATGCCCCTTAAAAAATTTAAAATTTTAAATTTTGGTGGAACAGGTCGAGATAACAGGTCCGCAACGCGGACCTATCGCGCACCTGTGAATTTCAAAAATTCAATCCCGTCGAAAAATTGAGAAAATGTATAAGTGTGGGTCCATGTCGCGGAGCTTTCGAGTACCCTCACTATTTTGGGTCTGTGATAGACCCGTGTTGCGGCCTTGTCGCAAACCTTTACTATTTCTGGTCAATTTTGTGAAAATAAATTTTTGACCTGGTTGCTCCTAAATCAGGTCGAGACCACTTTCTGAGTCAATTTTTCGCGCTGATCGCAATTCAATCTCATATTTCCCATCTGAGCTTGAGAAGATGCATCACACGCACATCTCTGTTCTAGTGGTATTTTGGTAATTTTACTGGGTGTTACATCATCTTCCCCTTGGGATCATGCGTCCTTGAATGATGAGTAAGGGCGGATATCAAGGCATGGATATACTCGAGACTTCTCTCAACATTCAATCTATCAATCTATCTTTCAACTCCTCATTTATATCAATAATGTCTATTCGGACTCGCGAATAGTCAATCAAGAAAAGACAATCAATCTGGTAAAGGGTAAGGAATTTACCTTCAACATTCTCATCCATTAGCATGAATAGATGCGATTATTTTTCTTTCATCTCTTTCTCAGCTTCCCATGTGGCCTCCTCATCGAGTTGATTCCTCCATAGGACTTTGACTGAGGCTATCTCTTTAGTATTCAATCTGCGAATCTAACGATCAAGGACATGGACCTTGATTTCTTCGTAGGTCAAACCATCCTTCACTCACATTCTCTCCACAGGGATTCAAACAAGGATCTCCAAGCATTTCTTCAACACCGACATGTGGAACACTAGATTAAAATCATCTAACTCGAAAGGCAACTCTAATTCGTAGGCAACCTTCCCAATCCTCTTTATAATATGATAGGGTCTAATATAACATGGACTCAATTTAGCCTTCCTCCTAAATCTCATGAGACCTTTCATAGGTGACACTTTCAAATATGCCCAGTCATCTACTTCAAACTCCAAATCTCTCCTCGTCACATCGGTATAAGATTTCAGGCGACTTTGCGCAGTCTTCAATCGATCTCTAATGATCATAACCTTCTCCATTGCTTGATGGACCAGTTCAGGCCCAATCAACTCCGCTTCTCCCCTCGAACCACCTAACTGGTGATCTACATCTCCTCCCGTATAAAGCTTCATAAGGAGCCATCTGAATACTTGCATGATAACTATTGTTATATGCAAACTCAATCAACGGTAGGTGTTCGTGACAATTTCCTTTGAAATTAAGGACACAGGCTCTTAACATATCTTCTAACGTCTAAATCGTACACTCTGCTGGCCATCGATCTGTTAATGAAAGGTTTTACTCAAATTCACCTTCGTACCCAATCCTTTTTGAAATGATCTTCAAAATTGTGAGGTGAATTGGGTTCCTCTGTCCCAGATAGATAGACAAGGGAACTCCATGCAACCTCACAATCTCTTGGATGTACATCTTGGCGTACTCCTCCGCAGTGTTAGTTGTCTTAACTGCTAAGAAGTGAGATGATTTAGTCATCTTATCCACAATCACCCATATCGAATCATGTTGCTTTCGAGACCTCAATAGACTAGTAATGAAGTCCATATTGATCATCTCCCACTTCAAATCCAGAATCTCAAAGTTATGAGCTAATCCACATGGCCTTTGGTGCTCAACTTTCACTTGCTGACAGTTCGGGCACTTGGAAACAAACTCGCCAATATCCTGTTTCATTCCACTCCACCAATAGACTTCTCTCAAGTCGTGGTACATTTTTGTAGAGCCAGGATGAATGGAATACCTACTGCTATTAGCTTCAGCCATGATTCTATCTCGTATACCATCAATATATGGGACACACAATTTACTTTGGTACCTCAACACCCTATCTCCCCCTTTGGAGAAGTCAACCACTTTCTGTTTGAGGATGGCCTCCTTCAATTAGAGTAGGACAAGATCTCGGTCTTGCTTTTCCTTCACCTTTATCTCCAAGGATGAAGCAGACCCATTCTGGATATTAACTCCTCCCTCATCATTCTCCTCAAGTTGAACTCCCAATCAAGCTAACCGATGCAATTCTTTAGCTAGCTCCTTCTTCCCCACCTCAATATGGGTCGTGCTACCTATTGACAACCTACTAAGGGCATCAACAGTGATATTAGCTTTTCCTGGATGATACAGAATGCTCATGTATAATCCTTAAGCAACTCTAAACATCTTCTTTGTGGTTGGTTGAGCTCTTCGTCACTGAAGACGTACTGCAAGCTCTTATGGTCCGTGAACATAACCATATGCACTCTATACAAGTAGTGACGCCAGATTCTGAGTGCGAACACCACCGCCGCCAACTCAAGATCATGGGTTGGATAATTCTTCTCATGAATCTTAAGTTTTCTGGAGGCATAGGCTATCACCTTCCCTATCTGCATCAACACACATCTCAATCCAACTCTTGAAGCATCGCAATAGATCACAAAATCTTCTGTTCCATTAGGCAAGCTTAGGACTGGTGCAGCAGTCAGTCTAGTCTTTAACTCTTGAAAACTTTTCTCATACTCATCGGACCACTGAAACTTGACATTTTTCTGAGTCAACTTTGTCAATGGTGCGGATAAGGAAGAAAATCCCTCAACAAATCGATGGTAGTAGCCTGCCAACCCCAATAAACTCCTTATGTCGGTTGGAGAGGTTGGTATGGGACAGTTCTTAACCGCTTCAATCTTTTGAACATACACTCGAATACCATCATCAGAGATAATATGGACTATGAAAGCCATAGATTTAAGCTAGAATTCACACTTTAAAAACTTTGCATACAAGTCATCACCTTAAGGGTTTGAAGGATGATTTTGAGGTGATTTGCATGGTTCTCTTCATCTCTTGAATACACCAAAATATCATCAACAAACACAATCACAAACATGTATAGATATTGTCGGAACACCCTATTCATCAAATCCATAAGGGCTGCAGGTGCATTCGTCAACCCAAAGGACATTACCAAGAACACAAAATGGCCATATCTAGTCCTAAAGGCTGTCTTTGGAATCTCACATTCCCCTAATTTCAACTGATGGTAACTAGATTGGAGGTCTATCTTTGAGAAAAAAGAGGTGCCCTGAAGTTGGTCAAACAAGTCATCTATCCTTGGGAGAGGATACTTGTTCTTTATAGTGAACTTGTTAACTTTCCTATAGTCAATACACATTCTTAAAGACCCATTTTTCTTTACCACGAATAGAACATGGGCACCCCAAGGAGAAACACTCGGCCGTATGAAGCCCTTCTCTAACAAATCTTTTAACTGCTCCTTCAATTCTTTCAGTTCAGCGAGGGTCATCCTATAAGGTGGAATTGAGATAGGCTGGTTATCAGAAAAAACATCAATCCTGAAATCAATCTCGCAATCAGAAGGGGCTCCGGGCAGATCATTAGGAAATACTTTGGGAAACTCATTCATGATTGGAACTGACTCAAGAGTTGGGGACTCAACACCATCGGACTTAACTCCCACAAGGTGGTAAATACAACCCTTAGCAATCATCATTCTAGCTCTAAGGTAAGATATAAACTTTGCTTCAAGTGCTATGGAATCACCCTTGCACTCTAGAACTGGTTCATCTTGAAATTGGAACTTAACAGTTCGGGCTCTACAATCAATGGAGGCATAAAAGGCGTCGATCCAATCGATGCCGAGGATCAAATCAAAATCAGTCATATCTAACTCAATCAGATCAATGATAGTACCTCTATGATGGATGGACACTACACAAGCTCTATTGACTCTCTCAGCTCGAATAGGCTCACCACTGGAGTAGAAACATCAAAGGGTTCAAGAAGACTCTTATGGGTTCTATCCAATCTACTGGCCACATAAGAAGTTACAAAAGATAATATGGCACTAGGATCCATCAACAAGTAATAATCAATAGAAAAAAATCAAATCATACTTGTCACAACATCTGGGGAGTTCTCCTGATCATGTTGACTTCCCATGGCATACAAACAGTTTATAGCTCCGCTTATGCGTGAAGTGATGCCTCTCTAATTCCCCTAGCTGGAGGGGCCAGTGTAGAAGATTGAGCCTGCTCAGCCCACTTTGGGCACTCTTTCTGACAGTGGACTGCTTGGCCACATTTAAAACATACATCACTCCCTTCATGATATCTACCCATGTGCAACTTGCCACATGTACCATAGGGTGGTTTACCTCATGAACCTTAAGCCACACTAGCTTGTGACTGATACCCATGGGCTCCAACATTCTGAGACTTCTAATCATTTCTAACTCAAGGTGCAGGTGCACTACCAGATGATGGTACTGGAAATCAATTTCTATTGCCTCTCTTCCCAACCTCATGGTTGAATGTCTTAGTTGTCTTGCTTCTGAACTATTCTCTATCATGTTGCCTCTCTTCATCAACTTGTTGCACGAAGGTCATCAATCTCCCAATATCCATATCACTCACGAGCATTGCTCCCCTCCCATCTCTCTTTGGCCCTCTATTCAACCCATCAACAAACATCCCTATCCTCCCCCTCATATCAGCAACCATATCCCGAGCATAGCGGGATTATTGCGTGAACTTTATCCCATACTCTTGTACAGTCATAAAGCCCTGTTTCAAGTTTAAAAACTCCCTTACCTTCACCTCTCTCCTCTCTATTGGGAAGAAACGTCCCAAGAAAGCTTCCTCGAACAAAGCCCAAGTCATTATGGGGGCATTCTCCCCTCTACAATTCTTCCATTGGTCGTATAATAGTCTAGCCACCCACTTTAGTTGATAAGCAGCCAAATCCACTCTATCAGCATCAGCCACATGCATCACTTGGAATGCTTTTTGGAGTTCCTCCACACAGCTCTCAGGATCCACAATGGATGCAGACCCTGTGAACTCAGGAGGATTCATCGTCAAGAATTCCCGAACTTTAGAAGTGTCACAGGAACCCTGTTGGGCCATTCCTGGTCTCACAGCAGGTGTAGTGACCACCTGGGCTAGAGTTTAGATAGCCTAGCGAAGCTCAGCATTAGAGACCTTATCTTGCGAGGGCTTCGCAACAGGAACAACTTGTTCCATAGACACCTCATGTCCTTGAGGCTCAGGTGGGTTGAAATTTTTTTGTGTGGGATGCCCTCTACCTCTGAAGGCTCTTATAGGAGGGATAATCACAATTCTGCAACGCGCAAAGCATGATTAGAATAAAACTTTCATAGAGTATAGCTCTATAGCACGATTTAGAACATGATTGAAGGGAAACAATTCCTAATGTCCTACAGCCTCCTGTTTATCAAGTGTGGCGAATTTAACAAACCAATAAATAAGACTCTACTAGACACAGCTTCATAGACTCCCTAGGATACTTGAACTTGTGCTCTGATACCAAGTTTTTCATACCCCGGGAAGGGACCCAAGACATGGCCGACACCCAGAGACTATTGCTAGTCCCCAAGCAAACTACTTGGCCTCATCACATTTATTCATTCTTAAATTATACTAATCAGTGGAAGACATAAGGAAGTAAGTGGGCATATCTCATCATCTAATCTTAAAAATAATGTAGAAAAAGGCTAGAAAGCAATAAGTCACAATCTGTATAATCAACATTCGATACTAGTCTATGAAACCTCTATCTCTATTAAGTGGTGTCAATGATAGACCCATGGTAACCTCAAATCAAATAAAAGATAAACAAATCTAACTCTAAATCATGATGAAAAATAATATAATGAATCCTACGAAGTAGGGGAGGCTCACCAATTTGCTGAACGCTCAAAGATGCTCAACTATTCGCCTACTGACGACCTCTATCCTGCGTATCTATATCATTATATGATGCAGTCCAAAAGAGAATGTCAGTATTTGGAATGTACTGTATGTAAAATAGCTGAGTGAAACTGAAACAGGTAAAACAATATAGAATCAATATCAACTCAACATAGAAAGCAAATTAACATGTCAAATGCTTATCTAAAGCAAGAATGAAGAGTGGACAATTGACCCATCAACCCATCAATCAAATCAGACTCGCCTTAGAAGGACTATCTGAACTCATCTCACCATATCTCATCAAATCTCGACTCAGAGTACTCAAGGGTGGAACTTTCTGTGAGTTTCTCTTATCCGACAACAATCATTTATGAGCCAGTGATTATACAACAAGTCGTTGTTGTTGCCATAGTCATCCCATACTTGCCAGGTAGCGGACCAATTGAAACTACTAGGGACCCCAACTATCTGTTAAAGTTAAGTCCTCTATTGTTTCAGGGACTCTATCCAGAGGGAACCATAATGAGACCTAATGGTTCTAATCCTCACCTACGCTTGGCTACGTAGTTTGATGAGTGTGAGTTGGACTAACTCTTATTCTTTCGGTGCTCGATACTCCTCCCATGACACAATGCTCATACAACAATCTATCCCGTCAATACATCTCAATTGATTCATCTAAACTCAGCCTTATAAAGGTCCTCATCATTCAATCAAACCATCTCAATCAACCTCATGGAGACTAATCTTTCAGTCAGTCTCATAGAGACTCTAATAATCTCATCAATCAATAGCTCAAGGCTTTGAACAATCATTAAGGAACAATCAAATGGACAAATCATTAGAGTTCATTTATGGAAACTCGGGGGACTATCAAATTCTATAAGCTCATCATCATTTTCACATCTTAATCTCAATCACAATCACAATCACAATCACATTCTCAATCAAGGCTCTAGACTCAATCCCTATCTTTTTTTCATGCAATCTTTAAGAAATAATAAGTAGAGTTTATGAAATAATTCATGTAAAACATTTAATTCAAGAAAATAAGATCTTAATGATCATCAACATATGAAAATACATGTAAAAATCATAATCTTTTCAAGAAAATAATCAAGAATCATGCATTTAAGCTCAAGAAGCTTCAACTCTCATGAACCTTCAACTCTCATCTAAGACCACCTACGGGGAACATGAGAGAAAAATCTCATGCTTTCGTTTAGCCTTACATACCTGGAATGAAGCTCGTCAAATCACCCATCAAGAATTCTCCTTGAATTCTCCAATCTTACGTTCTTCTTTCTTCTCTCTCAAGCCCTAACTATCAAGTGTGGTGAAGAAGGACTTAGAATGGGGGTTTTGACCCTATTTACTCATCAAAATAACCTAAAAGGGTCATGGGTCAAGTTTAAAATGTTAGACCCCGTAATCACTTGACGGTCAATTATTAATTCGGGAAAAATGGTTGGGGTTGAAGTACATTTTAAATTTAATCAACTTAAGGTGCGGGAGTGTGGAATTATGTGAAATTGGCGGATAAAAATTGAA
>JAOTQR010078504.1:0-11242 GCA_025774065.1 Solanum ossicruentum
AGTATGTAGTGTTGGAATTTAATAGTGGTCTAAGTGCCTAGTCGGCACTAGTCATGGCCCGGGGTTTGGGTCGTGACGTGAAGTTTGGGGGAAAATCCTATAGGGGTACAAGTCATGGTTTTTCACCTTTTGTGAGTTGAGTGTTTCCTTATGTATGGTTCGTCTCACCTGTTCTTTTATCATATCTAGTCTCTCTGCTTTTGGGTTTTGAGCTGAGGATTTTAGGAAACAACCTCTCTACTTCAATGAGGTAGCGGTAAGGTCTGCATACGATCTACCCTCCCCAGACCCCACTTGTGAGATATCACTGGGTATGTTGTTGTTGTTGTTGTTGTTGTTGTGAGTTGAGTGTTTCCACGTTAAAATTCTGTCTTCATTTGCTTGTACTTCTCTGAAACAAGTTGGAAAACTTAGTTCTATTATTAGGTAAATATATAGGTCATTTTCAATTTGTATTAGAGCAGGTTATCTTATTTAAGGCTAACACCTAAGAATGATCATTATGAACACTGCACCATCTCTTGGACACGTACAAGGACAATCATCTTTAAGGCCACTGCTTTTTAAGGGAACTCATTTTGGATGGTGGAAAGCTTGAATGGAAGATTTCATCCGGAGAGAAGACTATGAACTCTGGGATAGGATCACTTTGGGACCTACCATGCCAATGAAAATAATGGAAGGTCAACAATTTCCAAAGGAAACAAGGGAGTTCAATGCAGATGATCTAGTATCTCTAAGGAAAAATGCTAAATCCAGAAATATTTTGGTTTATGGACTGGGACTTGATGAGTATAACAAGATATCCAACTGCACTGCTGCTAAGCAGATCTGGGATGCCCTAACTATTGCACATGAAGGAACTACTCAAGTTGGAAAGTTTAGAGTAGCCATGTTGTTCATTAAGTATGAAACTTTCAAAATTAAGGAAAATGAGTCCTTGCGGGAGATGATGGCTAGACTCATACTTTTTATCAATGAACTGGCATCTTTGGGAAAGGTTCTTACTATGGAGGAACAAGTGTGTTTTGAGGATTCTACTCGAAGCCAAGTGGGATGTGAAAGTCACTGCCATTAGGGAAGCTAAGGATATCGAAACAATGACCCTGAATGAACTGATAGGAAATCTCGGGACTTATGAGATGAACATGGAAGATCGAAAGAAAGAAGCAAAACCAACTAAGAAATCACTAGCACTAAAGGCAACTTCTGATGATGAAGATTCAGATTTAGATGAGGATCAGATAGCCTTTCTAGCAAAGAATTTCAAAAAATTCCTCAGGAAAAGGAAAGGGAGAGACAAGAGAGAATCAGGTAGCAAAAAGTGGTCTCATGACACATGAAGCAGAAAGTGGTTTGATGATAAAAATTAGTCAGGGTGCTACAAGTGTGGAAAAGCTAATCATCATATAAAACAATGTCTAAAATAGGAAATTGAATGGAAAAAGGAAAGAGCAGAAAAAGAAATGAGGGAGAAAGCTGCTAAACAAATAGAGAAAGAGGAATATGCTATGATGTCTGCTTGGGTCTCAGGAATTGAGGACTCTCAACACTGAAAATGTGGATGAAACTACATTTATGGCTATTAAGGACTCACATCTTAAGGAAGATGGTAAATCTAAGGTAAGTATTCTTAAACTTAAAGAAAAGCTACATCTGTTTTTTCTAAAGAGTACTAATGAATGGATTGATAGATGATTTTCAAAAACTACCAAATGAAAAGGATCAACAAATTAAAGACTTCTTAGACCAAAAATTTGAGAGTCTTGAGGTAAGAAATTCCCTGAATGAAGCTAATAAAGAAAATCACAAACTGAAGAAATAGGTTGAAAAACTTGATACACTTGTGCTGAACTTAAAATCTGAGGTGTTGAAACTAACTGTGGCTCAAAAAAGAAAGGGAAAATGAGCGAAGAACATCAGAAAGTTTAAAGAATGTAAAATTGAGTTCTTTGGTGAAAAAGAAAAGGTTAGGAAACTAACTCAAGAAATTTTCATTTTAAAACTAGATCTAGAAATAGCAAATAGGTGGACTCAATCGTCTCGAATGTGAATCATCTAGGAAATAGGACTTATAGTAAGAAAGCTGGAATAGGGTTCTATCAAGAAAATGTTACAACCACTGACTTGTACTACTTCTGTGGAAAAGTGGGTCATCCAACTACTGAATGTCCAATTGCAAATAATGTCAGGAGCAAAAACCCGAACCAATTGTACAAAAACTGGCCTAAAAATAATTAAAGAAACAGGTCAAGGAATATGTTTCCAGGTTGGGCAAGAAGGGATCTTATTCATTCTTTTTGCAATAGGAAAGGACCCAAGGTAGTCTGGATTCCTAAAAGTAACCCTTGATTTGTTGCAGGCTGTAGTGAAAGGAAACAAACATTGGTACATGGATAGTGCTTGCTCAAGTCATATGACTAGAGACAAACACAATTCCTTTCACTTGCACCTATGAAAGGAGGAAAGGTTTTCTTTGGAGATGGAAAAATAGATACTGTTGTTGGAGTTGGATAGATCGGAAGAAATGAATCAAGGGCCTTTTAAGAGGTTTGTCATATGGATAGATTGAAGCACAACTTGTTGAGTATATCTCAATTGTGTGATAAAAGTAACAAGGTAACCTTCACTTCTACAGGTTGCAGGGTTAAAAAACTGAACACAGAGGAGATAGTTCTTATTGCCAAAAGGCATAAAAATGTGTGCAAGGCTGACATCATGGGAATACCAAGTACACATTTGAAATGCTTGAGTGCTATTGTTAATGATCATTTACTTTGGCACAAAAGACTTGGACATGCTAGTCTAAAGTAATTAAATACTCTAGCATCGAATGACATAGTTATGGGTTGCCTAAAACTAAGTTCAAAGACCACAAAGCATGTAGTGCATTTGTAAGGGGGAAGCAACTATGATCATCTTTCAAGTCAAAGAACTAGTTAAGTACAACTAGGTGTCGGGAACTGGTTCACATTGATTTGTATGGACCTATGAGGGTAAAGAGCAGAGGAGGTAAAAGGTATATGTTTGTTATTGTTGATGATTACTCAAGGTTTACCTAGACACTCTTTTTAGGTTCTAAAGAAGAGTCTTCCGACGTTTTTCTATTTTTATCAACAAAATCGAAAAGAAATTGGAGTCTTCCTTAATTACCATAAGATCTAACCATGGAACTAAATTCAAAAATGTAAAAGTTTCAAGAATTCTGCTCAACAGATGGTATAGATCACAACTTCTCTGCTTCAAGGACACCTCAACAAAATGGAGTAGTAGAACCAAAAAAATAGGACTTTAGAAAAAATGCCTAGAACAACGATGATTGGTAGTAATCCAGCAAATAATCTTTGGGCTGAAGCCATAAATGCTGTCACTTAAATTCTTAATAGATGCATGTTAAGGCCTATTTTAAACAAAACTCTCTATGAATTACTTAATGGAAGAAAAACAAATATCTCCCACTTTAGGATATTTGGCTATAAATGCTATGTTCATAATAAAGTAAGGATAATTTGGAAAAATTTGATACTAGAAGTGATGAGGGAATTTTTCTAGGATATTCTTCACATAGTAAAGCGTATAGAGTGTTTGAATAAAAGAATAAATTGTGTTGAAGAAAGTATTCATGTGGTCTTTGATGAAAATAATGGTGTTTTTGAGACTGAACTGCAAGATAACTATAAGCTAGAGCACAAAAAGAAGGAACAAGCAATGGTACCTAGTTCATCTACAAGATAACCAGGTTCATCTATAGGACAACCGAAGAGCTCAAGGTAAGGGGGAACTACAAGTTCTGAAACTCAAGATGCTAATTTGGCATTTGCCAAATCAGAATCTATAGATGATGAACAACCTCAAGGGTTTATGCTAAAAAGTTACAAATATCAGGACTCACACCCCTTGGGAAATGTGCTAATTGATCTAACTTCTAGAATCACAACCATATCAAGGCTGAAGAATCTGTGTACATTCCAAGCCTTTCTGTTAATGATGGAACCAATAAAGGCAGGGGAAGAACTGCAGAATAAAGATTGGATACTAGCTATGCAGGAAGAGCTAAATCAATTTGAAAGAAGCAAAGTATGGAATCTTGTGCCCAAGCCAGAGGGAAGAACTATCATTGACACAACGTGGGTTTTCAAGAATAAGCTTGATAAGCACGGAACAATTATAAGGAACAAGTCCAGACTGGTGGTCCAACATTACAATCATGAAGAAGGAATAGATTATGATGAGACATTTGCACCAGTGGCAAGACTTGAAGCAATTAGACTGTTGATTGCATTTTCTACATTCAATGAATTCACACTTTCTCAAATGGATGTTAGGAGTGCCTTCCTGAATGGATATTTGAAGGAGCAAGTGTGTGTGAAACAGCCACCTAGGTTTGAGAATCCTAACTTTCCTTACCATGTCTATAAGCTAGACAAGGCCTTGTACGGATTAAAGCAAGCACCTCGTGCTTGATATGAGATTATCTAAGTTTCTGCTGGAATATGGACACACAAGAGGTATGCTTGACAATACCTTATTTTTAAAGACAAATGGAAAGGATTTGCTAATTGTGCAGGTGTAAGTGGATGAAATCATCTTTGGGGTCAACAAAAGTTTCCATGACTCAAGAGTTTGCAAAGCTGATAAATGGTGAGTTTGAAATGAGCATGATGGGGGAATATAGTTTCTTTTTGGGACTGCAGATCAAGCAAACTCCTATAGGTATCTTGATTCATCAACAAAAGTATCTGAAAGAGCTACTTAAAAAAATATAAACTTGAGGATGCTAAGATGCTTTACACCTTAATTGCCACAACCACTAAGCTGGACAGAGATGAAACAGGTTCATGTGTTGAATAAAAGATGTATAGAGGCAACATCGGTTCACTTTTATATCTCACAGCTAGTTGACCAGACATTGAGTTTAGTGTAGGACTCTCTGCTTGATTGCAATCCTCCCCTAAAGAATCCCATTTGAAAGCAGTTAAAAGAATTTTCAGGTATCTCAAAGGAACCATAGACTTGGGACTTTGGTACTCAAAAGGGACTGATTTCAATCTTGTGAGGTATGTAGATGCTGGATATGCTGCTTATCTAGTGGACAAAAAAACACAACAGGTATGACTCACTTTCTTGGAAAATGTTTGATTTCATGGTCCACAAAGAAACAACACTTTGTAGCCTTGTCAACTGTTGCGGCTGAGTATGTAACAGCAGGATCATGTTGTGCACAACTTCTCTGGATTAAGAAACAACTGAAGGATTTTGGTATGGAAATTGATTGTGTTCCTAACTTTTGAGATAACACTAGTACCATTAATATAGCAAAGAATCTAGTGCAACATAAAAGAACAAAATATATTGACATTAGACATCATTTTCTTCGTAATGATGTTGAAAAAGGTCTCATCTCAATAATGTTCTGTCCTACTGAAAATCAAATAGCTGACATGTGTACTAAAGAATTAAGCAGAGGACAATTTGAAAAAATTAGGCTAGACTTGGGGATGATTAAGTTTGCATAAACTCCCCTCAATGATTGGTTAGAAAATAAGTCTTTTCTTTTTTGCATTCCAGAAGTGTTTTTCTAATTCATCTTATAACATGAAAGTATGTGTCTTTTATTTTATACAAACTGTCTAACAGTTGTACGTGTATATGCTAGTGTGCTGATTACTAAGCTCAAAGGCCTAAAAATATCTAACATCATTTTAGTCAGGTATGAAAGTTTAAGTGTCATAAAGTTACTCTTGCAGCTGTGAAGTAGGTACTCCGTTCTGGTTCTGTTTACTTCGCCTTTTACTACTCTTCTTTTCCGCTAAAACTCAAAGAGTTCAGCTTTACTTCCACACATATTTTAAAAGTCCCATCCTTTCACACACGCCCCTTCATCTTTGCCTCTTCTTTTTCCTATATAATTAATTTAGTTCATCTCTCCTGGTTCATTTATGTTCTATAAGTAATCAAAACAAAAAAAAAAGAAAAGGAAAATCAAAAAGCACAAAAATTTTAAAACTTTTCTTTTTCTCTCTTCATCTGCAATGGCATCTTCCCAAAACCCTAGTTCATTTGATCTTCCTGAGGAGTCCGTACCTGACTCCCTTGCCATTGTTGTCCATGAATCGGGCAAACCTTCCCCCTTCCATGCACTTTCATCTATCCAATTTTGCCAAATGAGGGTCATTCCAGAAAAAGTTCTCTCAATTCTTTTCTATTCCCACTTCTTCCTCAGGAATGGACATTGTCCCTTTGCAAGCCATCTCTATAGATGACTTATCCATTGCCTCTCTAGTTCCCAAAAAGTTAAGGAGTTGATTGTGCGGTGCTTCTGGTTACCTATTGAACTGCCAGATGACTTCCCTTCCCCTAAACGGGTTTCATCTTCTTGTCGTTCAAGAGTGCCCCAGACTCGCAATCGCAAAAGGCAAGAGGAATAAGTCCTTGATCAAGCTCTAAAGCATAGCAAGAAATCTAAGACATATGAACCTTCTGTCTTAAGGTCTCCACTTCCACCATGAGATGACATTCTTTTGCATAAGGTTACACAAAGGGGCATTCGTAAAAGTGTGATTAATAAGCTTCCTCATCCTACATCAAGGTCACCCTCTCCTCCTCCAAAGAGACCCACCTATAATCCTAAAGCTCCTTCCCTCTCCAAGAAACCAATTGCACTAACTGGTTCTTCAGATAAATCTGAAACTGAAAATGTCTCTACTGACCCTGCCTCTCCAAATCCGTCTGATCCTCACTTTTTATCCCTTATCCACTTTCATCAACGTTCTC
This sequence comes from Solanum ossicruentum, assembly GCA_025774065.1. Classification (NCBI taxonomy): domain Eukaryota; kingdom Viridiplantae; phylum Streptophyta; class Magnoliopsida; order Solanales; family Solanaceae; genus Solanum; species Solanum ossicruentum. The sequence continues at coordinate 6,775 of JAOTQR010078504.1, forward strand.
TTATTCGTGGTCATATGGTCACTGGTTTTGGAGGATAAAAGATGACTGTTTATTTCACAAACTAGAACTTCAAGTGTGGTCTACATTGTCTTTGCAAGGAGATGTACAACAGCGGTTTGCTAAGTCTAATGTATACGAATTCTATGGCCGGGGTGAGGCACATGGGTGTCAATTCTCTATGCTAGTTCGAGGTTTTCCCATTCTCTTGACTGCTGATGATGTGTCTCGAATTTTGTGAATCCCAAATGTTGCCTGGGATCATTATGTGAGACATGAGTGGCTTCCTCTAGAAAATATGGCCTCTACACTAGAAATTTCTAATAAGTTCTCTAGACGCCCAAACTTGGTGCAACATAGGCATGTGCTTCGTAGTGAGATCTCTGCTTTTTATCACCTGTACTTTGATGTGGTCCACAAGATATTAACTCCCAGCAAAGAACGACGCACTGAGACCAGCCATGTTGATCTCACTCTTGTGGAATTATTGGACTCTGAAATTCCTATTAACCTGGCTAGTCTGATTATCAAACACATGCAACAAAAATGGTCATGCCTTACCATACGGATTCTAGCTTGCTGATATTCTTGAGGTTTACTTTATACCTTTGCAGGTTTGGACTATGCAGACTACCAAGGACGTTTTAGAGATAGTGAACCATGCTCCAATACCTGGTTCTATTAAGAGCATGGACTCTGTTGTGCATTGTCTGGAAGCTGATCTAGAGAATAAGACATCTGAATTGGCTGCTGCTCATGAAGCAGTAGCTTAGGAAAGAGGAGCTCTACTTTCTCGAATCTCTGATTTAGAGGCTTCATTAAGACATGAACAAACAACTCATGCTGCCACCCTCCAAAAGCTTTCTCAGTTGACCCCTTCTATTGTTTCTTCTTCATGAACCTCTTTTCTCTACCTATTTCATTGATTTTGTGGCATATGCTTGGACACAGTTTAATTTTATTCTGCTAGCTATTTTGTGGACATCTTATGTTTTTGCTTATGTTATATGCACTATTATCTATGCTCTTATCATGATTAGTCTATTTGTCTATTATGAGGATAGCCCTTGTGGCCTTGAATTGTCTATGCATCTTCTAACCATGTCGAAAGGGAACCTATTTTCGATGATGCCAAAAGGGGGAAGTAATTCTAAGTTATGCATATTTATAACCCATGCTCTGACATGTTTCAGTCTATAGGTTCTCTCTTAGTTGCTACAGGATAGATGGACAGATGTCCATACTCAGGAGGTTTGTCATTATCCAAAAAGGGGAGTATATTGAGGATACTGCAATTTGATGATGGATAAAGAATATGAAACAAGTTGATTAGTTAGGTTCTCTTATGCTATTTAAAGAGTTTCAAACATGTCAACAACATTTGCAAAATGGATAAAATTTCTTGGGCTAAGCTTCAAAGAAGTATGATACAACAAGCACAAGAGGAAAAGATTAACACGACAGAGTTCTATCTGATGAAAAACTCTATGAAGAGAAGAGTTAGCGAAGCATGAGGAGTTTGACATCCAGAAGAACTCTTGGTGTAAATGATTAAATAGAAGAAAAGGCTATGAAGACTGTATTGAGATAAAAAAGCAAAAAGGTAGTTGTGAGTATCAAGAGTCTTGAACATTGAGGAAACACTTGTTAGATTTGTTTCTTTGTTAAGTTTGAGTCTAGGAAGTTCTTTCTTTTTTGTTGAGTCTTGATGTATTCCTATATTCAGTAATCTATAAACTGAAGTTAGGAGAAGTCTTCAAGTTAAGGGAAACTCGAAGGCTAAGGAATATAAACCTTGGGACGTTTGTGTGTAGTTAGGATTAGTTAAAGTTTGTTGTTTCTTAGATTACTAGGGACTTGTAATTTGTTTTGCTGAGGCTCATATTGTTTTAGTGAAGTTGGGGAAAAATCCTGTACCCCAGGGGTACACGTCGTGGGTTACACCTTTTGTGAGCTAGGTGTTTCCATGTAAAAATTCTATGCTCATTTGCTCGTACTTCTCTGAAACAAGATGGCGAACGTGGTTCTATTATTAGGCAAATATATAGGTCGTGCAATCTTTCAATGTATTTGTGTCCACGCATATGATTGCTTGTTCTATTGTCAAGGTACCATGAACTGCAATCATCTGTATCTTCCTCTTTGAGTGCCATTAACAATGTTGATTCATCGTCTTCTTTGTTGTCAACAAGGTTATCTTTCTCTTCAACATTACTACAACATTCCCAAGAGTCATGTCCAAATTTATGATAGTTATAGCACATAATTTTAGATTTTTCATTCCTCATTTCATTGGTACCTTGATAGGCTCCACACCCTTTACCTTGTTGTTGTCCACAACTACGACCTCTGAAAGATTGATGGCTCTTATCCTCATTGTTTTATTTGTTAATATTTCTACCTATTCCACGACCTCCATAACCACCACGGCCTCGCCATTGTCCATTTGTTCTTGAACTTGTTTCACCTTCAAGATTTTTGAAGGATGTCTGAGTCTTAAGAGGTTGTTCTAGTAGTTCTTTTCTTCTTTTCATTTTTTCTTCATGGGCTTGTAAAGAACCTTCCAATTGCTCTCTGTCATAGAATCTAAATCTTTTGATTCCTTAATGGCACACACCAATAATTTAATTTAGGTGTTAAAGAGTGAAGTATCTTTTCTACTACACACACATCATCTACTTCCTCCACGAATCTTCTTAGTTGATTCACAACTTCCATCACTCTTAAACAAAAATACAAAATGGATTTGGATTCTTTCATTTTTAAAAATTTGAAATCAACCCTCAGAGTTTGAAGTTTTATTTTCTTTACTTCATCAATTCCTTAGAGAGAATTTTGTAAAATTTTCCAAGTTTCTTTTCAGATGGTTGCATCTGCCACCTTCTCAAATATGCCATCATCCAAACACTGATGGATGAGGGGTGAAGGCTTTTGATTTTTTTTCTTGTCTTCAACAAGGACTCATTTTTATTTTGGGACAAAGTTTCTTCATTAACAGGTTTTATATACCCTTTGTCTATAATGTCCCCAATATCTTGAGAACCAAGAATAACTTTCATTCGTAGACACCATTTTTCATAATTTTCTCTTGTGAGATATGGGTACTGGAATGACAATGAACTATTATTTTCTATGGCTCTGATTCCACGTTGTTGGGAAAATAATAATCATACTCAGAATAATATTCATGCTAAGTAGCAATTACAAGAAAGTAACAACACCAAATATCATAATGGAGTAAATGTGATATAATAATATTGATGAAAACTCGGTAGTGTCAAAAGATAACTATTTTTTATGTAACAACACTCTCTTTGTTTAAACATCACTTACTACAATTTTACTCCCGCACTATTTTTCTCACAAACTAAGAATAGCTTGTGGATTACTCTCTTTCTTTCTATTGCTCTCTCTATTGTTTTGGTGTTACTACAAATGAGCAAACAATACCATATTTATCGGAAAAATTTTACCCCTATTTATGTCATCAATAACATCATAGCAAACCAATATTTCAAACCTTTGTAGGTTTGTAGGTGAGATTTTATCTGACAAGGATGGTGTCATACTTATACCTAACTTCTTAGACTTTTGCTTGCTAAACAATTTTGAAAAATCAAACTTACAGGTAAACTAATTTAAAATATTTTTGACATTGCTACAAACTTATAGTAATTGATGATATAATGGCATATAACTGAGCTAGTATGAAGGTATTGTAGACCTCTGGCCGCCGATGCATATCTCCAGGCTTTGCTCCTAGCTTACAGTGGGTAGATCTGATCCATACAAATGGCTCCTGAGATTCCCATTCTCCCTGTACTCATAAATTAGAATCATCTCATTTCTTTCATTACGATATCCAATCAATGAAACCTGATAGGGATGACAGAACTGAGAGAGCATCTCAATTTCTGTTTGGAACTCAACAATACCTTGTGAGGGCCCAGGCTTATACCTTTTCAAGGCCACCTTTGTTTCATCATGAAAAACACCCCTGTAAACCTTTCCAAAGACACCCTTTCCAACAGTAGTTGCATCCTCCAAATCTACAAAAGGGACTTGAAAACTTTCATATGGAGCAAGACAACTCAACTTTGAAGCATCACTTCTGAATATACTTGGGTTATTGATCGCCTTAACAGTCACGACATGTTTCTTACCACTTCCAAGAGTAGTAACATTGTAAGTACATAACTCTCCTTCATCATAGCAATCCTTTATCGAAGCCAGCAACAACTTTTTTATTCATTTTGAAACTTGTCAAATATTGTTAAAGTGTATACCTCCGTAGCATGAGCCAGTGAAGGAAGTTTCACCTTTAAAATAGGTATTCTTTGAGACATGTGAAAAGTTGATATATTCTCATTGGCGTAGTTATCATCGACTGATCATTAAAATGTTTAAAAAATTGAACAATATCCAAATCAGATTTCAAATATCCTCTTAAAGATCTATTATTACTCTCACT
>JAOTQR010078505.1:0-10236 GCA_025774065.1 Solanum ossicruentum
CCAATCAAATACTCAACTTCAAGGACATCATCAAGATATTATTGTATACAAGAAAACTCATTAAGATAATAGAAAACTCAAAAACTTAATACAAGAACTTAATCAAGATAATACTTCAAGAATCATGTATAGGGGGAGGGAGGGGACTCATGGACTCTAAACTCATCTATGACCATCTATAGGGCACATGGGAGAATAATCTCATGTTTTTTAGTGTTACATACCTGGAATAAAGCTTTACCAATTGACCGTCAAGAATTCTCCTTGAATTCTTCAATCTAGCCTTCCTCTTCTCCTCTCTCAACTCCTAGTCTTTCAAGTATTAGAAAAGGACATAGAATGGGATTTGAAATCTTATTTATACATCAAAACGACCTAATTTGATCATGTTATGAGTTTATGAGGGGTTTGAAATTGACCGAAATGCCCATCAAATTAAAAAGAAAAAGTTTCTACGTTAGAATGCCTAGTCTGCGATGCAAACTGGGCGTGCACTTGCACATTTTTTTGACTGAAAACCAAAAACATATTGAAAAACTGATTTTTCATGAAAATACACATAAATCGCATTCATCAAATGTATCTTATGTGTAATTTTTTGTAAATCATTTTTTGATCAATTTTTCCAATTCTCGTCGAAAAATAAAAATATAATGTAGGTCCGCATCGCACCTTGGGCGCGCACAGACACTGTTTTGGAATTAATTACGAAAAATTATCTTTGACTTGGTCACTCTAAAATATGGCTGATACCAGTCCCCCACTCAATATTTCATGTTGGTCGCAAATCCGGTCTCGAATTTTTCATCAGAGCTTGGGAAGGCGCATTATATGCACGATTTCATTTTAAGGGTATTTAAATAATTTTATCGGGTGTTACAATTTTATTGTGATCTTTTCTCAAGTAAATCTTGTGGATAATATGTGAAAAGAAAAGTTGGATGTTAGACTTTGACATTGTTGAACACATTGTTGTGAACTAAAAGTTTTGTATTCTACACCCAAATGGGAGAAGAAGAAATATTTGTATATGTTAGTGGTTCTAGAATTATGCAATTCTTAGAACAAAAAATTCTTCTTAAATTTTTATATATATTGGCATAATATGAGATGGTACATGATATAAATTTAGTGTACGTTAATTCTTGTGAAATTTGTGAGAAAAGATTGAACAGATGGTTTATTTGAGTCTGATAGTGAGTTAACAAATGTTCTTATTGGTGATGAGATGATTTATTTGTAGGTAATATTTTTTCAAGACGAAAAATATTATTGCTTATGGTTACTTAATTCATTGATATAATATTTGATGTGTTAAGACTTGAAGTCTATTTAGTTTAATAAAATGAATTTCAAGTCTTACAAACTTATGTGTTCAAGTTTATTATTTTAATATTTTATTAATGTGCTTTTGGTAATTTTTTTATGTTTGAATTCCTTTATAAGATCAACTTATGGAAAATTTTGTTTATTTAGTTTTATGAAATACATTTATGATGTTTAAGAGTGTAAGAGATAATATAGTAATTTGAATAAGTCTTAATTGTGGTCTCTATTATAATTTAGAGGTTACATGTTTCAAAAGATTAGAGGGGACAAATTTTATGTTACAGATATCTCTAGACATGTGATTGATGTGTTTGTTGACAAATTTAATTGCAGTTTATTCTAAATATAAATTTATTTACATATTAATTTGAAAAGTTTTATAAAATATGAAAAAGATACTCCCTCACTTTAAGATATTTGAAAGTGTAGGGGTATTTTGCAAGTGCAGGGGTGTCTTAAGGTTGTGATACATGATCCTTAAAAAGAAAAAAAAATCTAAATTTTTGATTGTATGATAATTTAAGGTTAATAAATATTTGTGGTAATTTATTGTAATGTGATTGAATGCAACATTATAATAATTTTAGTTTGTTGAAAATGATATTTCTTTTATGGAATGGTTATATTTATCGTATTAATATTGTTGAAAATGATTTTGTAACAACTCATAAAATTTCCAAAATACGTCTAGAGTTGGATCATGAGCATAACTCGTGTTCCCAGGCTCCAATTGAAAATCCGAGACCAGATTTGCGCAGCATACAAAATTAAGAGAAAAAATGATCACAATTGGATTTTAGAGCGACCGAGTCAAAAGATAATTTTTCGTAATTAAAACGAAAATAGTGTTGATGCGCGTACTAGGGACAACGTTCCAAGGACGTACACTTACACTTTTTTAAAAAAAAATTTCAACATAAATTGAAAAGAACGTGTTTTAAGAAAATTTGTGGATACACACATGCTCGCGCCCTAGGCACAATGCGGACATGGTGTCACGGAGTGAAATTTTATTTCTTTTTATGGGAAGGGCCTTTGATCATTCCCTAACCCCTCCTAATTTCAATAAATGAGTATAAGGGATCTTTTATATCAAGCCAAGTCCAAGTAATATGTACCAACTATGTTTTCGTATGATTAGATAAAAGGGTCAATTTCAAATGATCTTATCTCCTAAAGTACAATGTTTAAGTGACCTATATGTATATCAAATTGAAGATATCTGAATCAGTTTTCCAATGCATCTCATTTCTCCTTAATCAGAGTTCGGAGTAGAAAGTTATTACCAGTTTAGTGAAGGAGTGCAGAGTTGTTTCTAGGTCCATGCCCCAGAGCGCATCATGGACCAAATGCAGACTCTTATTGGATAATATAATGACGTTCTTTTCTTTTATTTTGAGGGAACTTTCATACTAAAACCTTTGGGGGTCTATTTAAGGTCTCAAAACGCATAAAACGTCAGTTTTCATAATTAAAAACCCTCTCCTTCACTCTTAAATATAAGCACTCAAGAATCATCAAGAAAGTCATCAAGTTAGGATTAGCCTTCTGGATTCGTCCTTAAGATAATTTATTCTTCATGAATTTGCATCTAACCAATATAAATTTCTTCATCTATTCAGGAATCTCTAATAAAATCTTAAATCATAACCTAAGGTTCCAAGAAGAGGAATTCAAGAATTCCAAGAAAGGATTTCTTGATTCTTCTTTTTTCAAGAATGTAGGGTTTTTCATTAAGAACTCTAAAAACTCTAAGTGAAGAATTCAAGAATCAAGGAGAAGCCCTTCAAACAATGTCTTTCCAAGTTCTTCCACTCTAAAGGAACTACCAAGATCGAGGATTTTCTCTAATAAAGCTAGTATTTGTCAAATTTTGATTGCAATATCAACTTTGTGGTATGTAAGGCTAAACTAAAATCGTGGAATTGTTCTCCCATAATGGTAATATATGAGTTGAAAGTCAATGAGTCCCCATACATAATTCTTGGAGTATTATCTTGATTAAATTCTTAAAAGCTATATTGCTTACATGTATTTGCATATATTGATGATCATCATAAACTTTATTTCTTGAATTGAATACTTTTCATGGGATATTGTATGTACCCTATATGTTAACTTTTGAAAACATGCAAGAATGAACTTAGGAGATGAGTCTTGAGCCTTGATGGTATGAATGTGCTTATTGTTTATAGTTGTGGTCCTAAGTTAAGAGTGTTAATGAGATTGATGTCCTTAGAGTCTTGAAAAGATTGACACTTATTTCTAATAGAATGTTCCTAATCCATTGAATTGATAGTTGATGAGATGAGTAGATGTTCTTTGTCCAAAAGAGACTCGGTGATGAGAAATCTTGATGTTTGATAGCTTATGAGCATATTGAGTCCTAGGAGGAATATTGAGCATCAGAATGAGCAAGAGTAAGTCCCACTCATTCTCATTAACTACGTGGCCAGCATAGGAGAGGATTGAACCATGAATATGGATGTTTCCTTAGTTCCAAATGAGGACTTGATAGTACTATGGATCCACTGATAGATATGTCATCTAGCCCGGCAAGGTACTGGATGGATGTGCCAACAACATCACTTCATTGTATCATCATCGGGTCATAGGTGATGGTTGTCAGTTAAAGAAACTCCTAGATAGGTTCCATATTGATAGTACTCTGATGTTGATGAGTCATTGTCTACTCTTTATTCTTGCTTTAGATAGGCATTTGACATTTTGACTAGTTATTATTTCTGAGTTGATGTTGTACCATATTATTCTACCTGTTTCTATTTTCATTCAGCTATTTTATATATAATATATATTCTACGTATTGACGCTACTCGGTACTGCATCATTTCATGATGCAAATATATGGATTAGGGATTGTCAATAGGCCCATTGTTGAGGGTCTAAGACGTTCAGCTGATTGGTGATTCTTCCTTAGGAGGATTCATTACATTTATTTTCATCTTGCTTTTAGAGTTAGATTTGATCAGCTTTACTTTATTTTGAGGTATTCATGGATCTGTCATTGGTACCACTTGATAATGATAGATGTTTCATAGACTAAAGTCGAATATTGATGTTAAGACTTGTTGAGCTAGCTTTTTTACTAGCGCTTTTATTTATTAATATTATTTTGAGACAACATGAGATGTGCCCATTACTTTCCTTAATCTTCCGCTTATTGTCCTGAATTTATTGATTGAATGAATGTGATGAGGCCAGGTGATTCTCTTGGGGACTAGCAATAGTCTCTGAGTATCGGTTACGTCTAAGGTATCCTCCCGGGGCATGACAGATTTTGAAAAATAATAATTTCAAAGATAGAAAAATGGTGACAAGTTTTGCACCAGGTTGAAAATGGTGGTGATGTTTATTATATTTTGAAAAGAAATCATTGATGCCACATGAGATGTACTATAAGTATAACACCTAATAAATTGAATATTTGATTGTACTAATAGGGGTATAATATATGATAGTAAGTTGATTTCAAAATCCATATGTGATTACCAAGAAATAATAAAATTCTTGTGAAAAATAATTTTTGCAAGAGCAAAAGATAAATACATGTATTTGAGACACGGTCTAATAAAGTAGTTGCTATGAGATTAATGTAATTATACAAATTATGTGTAGGCAGAGGTGAATCTGATCAATTTACTAACTAAAAGAAACATCGAGGGGAGTATGAGTTTATTAGTCAAATTGAGAAGATTAACAATGATGGAAACACAACCTATGTGATTGGAGATCCCATGAATTAGGTTCATATGGTTAACAACAAGCCATTATTTGATTAATTAAGCACTACACAATTATGTCCCTCCTATGATGTGTGAATATAGTGAAAAATCTGCAAGGCAAAATGAGTGTTGAGTTAAACTATTAATCCAAATCATATCCTTTATAGGTGGTGTATTGCTTTGTAGAATACACTTGATGATTGGACCTATATGAGTGTGAAGTGATGCCTTTTCTATGAAATTATGACAGATTTAAAGACCACTCATAATACCAAAACATGCACATGGCCTCTTAGAGCAAAATCCGCAAAAAAAACAAAGATGTGCGAGTCTAATGTGATGGAATAAGACACTAGACTTACAAAAGAATTCTTGGTTCATAGAAGTTCCTTCACTAATTGTTTTGTAAGTTTAATCTTGTTAATTAATTTATCTGTATTGATTATCTTCAATAAACAATCGATTTATCTATTTACATTATAGACTAGTATATATTACATGTTTAAATAAAATATGGCATTATTTAATAAAAGGTAAATCAATTATACATTTATATTACAAAAAAGTACAATTACATCCAAAAATAATATGCTGCTATAAGATTAAGTTTACCTTTTTTTGTTGCTTTTTTGTATTTTAGTTTTATGTGAAATTTATCTGATTCTTTTATTTATATAAAATTAAATATTATTATATATAATACCTATTTAAATTATATTTAAAATTTACAAGTAACTATTCCATAAAATTGAATCAACTCGAATGATAAAAATCTCTAATTATACTAAATTTTAAAAGTCTTTTTTAGTAAATTATGTCTGAGTCAAATAGCAACTTTGAAAAACATTATACAAGAATCAAATTTGAATGACTTATTGAAATTTTACTTAAATTAAACATGATTAGTTAAATGAAATAAATATAATATCAAGAGTCTATTTAAGTTATATTTAAGACGTATAAGTTGTAAAATTGAATTAAATAAAATGATGAATACCTCTAATCACATTAGATGAATAAAGATATTATTTTGATGAAACAAGTTAGAGTCAAGTGATAATTTTGGAAGCACTGGATTGGATGAAATTTCATTAAGACTTATTGAAGTTATATTTAAGTTTGATATATTCAGTTAATCAAAACTAATTGGAGATATTAACCTATATATTAAAATTACATTTGAATTTCACAAGTAGACATGTAGTATTAAATTGATCTAATCGAATGATTAACACCTTTAACCATAGAAGATTAGTATTATTATAAAAAAAAAATCACATCCTGATAAAAATTATTTATGAGTTAAATTTTTTTTTATCACAATAATAAATTTGTGGTTGTTATAAAAATAAATCTAAATAAAATGGAATGAATTTAAGGGGAAATATAATCTGGAAACTAAAGAAGAAGAGAAGAACTGGGGAAATATCAATTGTAGTGTATGCTTTGCTTCGTGTATTTTTCTGTGTGAATTGTTCTTCATTGACATGGCTATTTATAGCCAAGGGGGAAGGGAGTCTCATAATTGATGTGGGACCCATCCCTAATATTTAATTTATTTTGGTAGGTCCCATAACCCACTAACTCACCTCCTTTTCCAACTTGCAATTACACATTTTTGTAACACTCCCCCTTAATTGTACATAAGGAAGGTTTTATATGACTGTAATACGCATCATTAACTGTCTCATTAAAAACTTTATCAGGGAAACCTAGTGGGATTCATTGGTTAATGGAAAAAAGTACATTGCGTATTTTACTCCTCCTATTAAAGACTTCATTTGATACTTTGGAGATGGTGCGTTCCAATCTTACATCTAGCTTTTCAAATATTGATGTTGACAATGTCTTAATAAATAAATCTACAAGATTATTACTCGAACGAACTTGTTGTACATCTATAAGACCTTTTTTCTGAATATCATATGTGTAGAATAATTTTGGTGAAATGTGTTTCGTTCTATCTCCTTTTATGAAGCCACCTTTTAAATGAGCTATACACACATCATTATCTTCAGATGTGACCGTGGGTACTTTTACATCATTTTTCAGTCCAAGTTTCTTTTGGATGGAATGTATCATCGATCCCAGCAACACACATTCTCTACTTGCTTCATGAATTGCTATTATTTTAGCGTGATTTGAAGAAGTAGCAACAATGGACTGTTTTGTAGATCGCTATGATATAGCAGTTCCTCCGTACATAAACAAATAGCATGTTTGAGATCGAGCTTTATGTGAATTTGATAAATAACATGTATCTGCATAACCAACAAGGTCTACATAGCCTTTCTTAGTATAAAGCAAACCCATATCAATTGTACCTTTCAGATATCGTAAAATATGTTTGATACTATTTTAATGCCTTCGAGTTGGGGAAGAATTATAACATACTAGAAAATTAACAGAAAATGTTATATCATGTCTAGTTGAGTTAGCAAGTTACATGAGTGCTCAAATAGCACTGAAATATGGTACTTCAGGACCAAGAAGCTCTTCATCCTTTTCTGGGGGATGAAATGGATCTTTGTTCACTTCAAGTGATCTAACAACCATTGGAGTACTTAACGAATGTGCTTTGTCCATGTAGAATTGTTTTAAAATTTTCTTAGTATAGGTAGATCGATGAAAAATCCTGTCTGCTAAATGTTCAATTTGTTGACCTAGACAAAGTTTCGTCTTTCCAAGATCTTTCATGTCAAATTCTTTCTTTAGATATTCAATTGTCTTTTGGACCTCTTCAGGAGTTACAATGAGATTTATATAATCAACATAAACAGTGAGTATTACAAACTCTGAGCCTGACTTATTAATGAAAACGCATGGACAAATGACATCATTTATATATCATTCATTTATCAAGTACTCACTAAGGCAATTGTACCATCTACGCCTGATTGTTTAAAATCATATAATAATCTTTGCAATTTGACTGAGAATATTTCTCGACTTATTAAATGCTTCAGGCAATGTAAATCCTTCTGGAATTTTCATGTAAATTTCACTGTCAAGTGAACCATAAAGGTAAGCTACAACTACATTCATAAGATGTATTTCAAGATTTTGATGTATAGCCAAACTGATAAGATATCGAAAAGTTATTCCATCCATAATAGGTGAATATGTTTCTTCATAGTTGACATCAGGTCTTTGATAGAATCCTTGTGCAACAATGCATGCTTTGTATCCTACAATTTCATTTTTCTCATTTCCCTTTCATACAAAAATCCATTTATAGCCAACTGGTTTTATACCATCTTGGGTTTGGACTACAAGCCCAAATACGTCACGCTTAGAGAGTGAATTCAAGTAAGATTGAATTGCACCTTTCCATTTAGTCCAATCATATATGTGTTGACATTCTTCAATAGATTTAGGCTCAAGATCCCCATTCTCTTGTATGAGGTTAAGTGCAACATTATATTCAAAAACATTATCCATTTTAATTTTCAATTGATCGAAATTTATCTCATCATCGGTAGAACTTATTGAAAGTCCTTCATTCACTTGAGTCTCGAGATCATTGATTTCTTCAGGAATATCAGAATTTCTCAAGTCTTGACCTTCTTCAGGAGGTTTTATTATAGCATCGTCCTTATTATTCCTTATGTTTCTCTTTCTAGGATTTTTATCCTTTGAATCTAATGATGTATCACGCTTCAGGTGTGTTTGGGATTCAGAAGCTGTGACACTAGTAGATGGTCCCTTTGGGATATCAATCCAGATAGGCACATTTACTGCAGGATATGTGACATAGTTATCCATTTCAAATCAGTAAATCAATTTGGCATTTGATTCACTATTGTCTGCAAGTGGATGATCTTCTAGAAATCCTATTCACACATGTGTATATGTGGATCAAAATGAGATAGTGGTGAGACTTTCCATGCAATTTCTCCAATTTCTCTTTGGGGTTCCTTTCTCTCCCTCCTAATTGTGGAAAAATTATTTCATAAAACAGACAATCTACAAATCTAGCAATAAATAAATCTCCTATTAATAGTTCAAGGTATCAAGTTATGGAGGGTGAGCCAAACCCAACATATATACCTAATCTTCATTGAGGGCCCATCTTAGTATATTGTGGTGGTGCTACAGGCACGTATACCGCACAACCAAAAATTCGTAGATAAACTATATTTAGTTTATGACAAAATAGTAATTGTGATGGAAAATATTTATTGTAGTTAGTCAGTCAGAGACGTACAAGTGTTATTGCATGTAAGATAGCATGACCCCACACATTAATGAGTAATTTTTATTTCATAAGCAGTGGTCTAGCTATCAATTGTAGGCGCTTAATAAATGACTCTACAAGGCCATTTTGAGTATGAACATGAGCTACCGGATGTTTAATTTTCATCTCAACTGATATGCAGTAATCATCAAAATCTTAAGATGTAAATTTTCAGCATTATCTAGATGAACATATTTAATTGGATATATTTGGGAATTGCACCCTTAATCTTATTACTTATGCCAGTGGCCTCGCAAATGCCAGGTTGCGTGATGATAAAAGGCACACACGAGACCATCTTGATGATCCATCTATTAAGATCATAAAATATTTAAACACTCCACTAGGTGGGTGAATAGGTCCACATATGTCCCATGTATACATTCCAAAATTCTCAAGAATTCGATGCTGACCTTTAGGATCGATGGTCTAGCAATCAATTTGCCTTGATAGCAAGCAGTACATGAAAATTCATCATTCAAAAGAATTTTCAGGTTCTTTAGCAGTTGACCAGTGGAATTTTCAAGAATTTGTCTCATCATTATTTATCCAAGATGACCTACTCGGTCATGCCATAGCACAAAGTTTTTGGACGAGTAAACTTCTAGTTTATAGTCGAATGTGCTTCACTGGCACTAATTTCTACATAATATAGGTCAGATAATAAAGCCAACAATTTTTGCATAATATATTTCTGGCCCGGGACACTCTTGGTTATATCAAGGCATTCAATATTCATTTCATATAGTGTATCAATATGATATTCATTCTTCAAAGAGAAAAATAATAAAGTTAATATTTATTTAGGTCTCATGTATATTTATACACAGTCTTGTATAAATATCATAATAAGAAAGACATTATTTTATTCATTTTTCTTGAGTTATAAAATACAAATTCATACATAAAAATAGACCATCCGGTGGC
>JAOTQR010078507.1:0-11241 GCA_025774065.1 Solanum ossicruentum
TGTATATATTTATGTGTATGTGTATATGTGTGTTTCTGTGTTGTCTGGTAGCTGCTGCAGGTATGGATAGGGTATAGAAACAGAGGAAACTCGGCCGAAATTTCGGTAGAATTTTGTAAGCTTAGGTTGTGATGTTTGTGATCTGATAGTGAATTAAGTGCCTAACCGGCATAAGTCACGACTCCGGGGTTGGGGTCATGACAATGTTCACACGGGGGAGATATTATAATGACCCCAAAAAGTGCCCGAAAATGTGCCTCGAAAGTGCTTGTGATCATAATTTCCATATATCTCAAAATCTATGCGCGATATCAAATATTTAACTTCATATTCTTGATCAGGGGGTCAAATTGAGTGGAAAATGGGTCAAACCCTGATTTAAGAGGAAACGATTAGCAATTTCGATTTTGTAAAAATGCAAATTCCAGAAGGTTTCTGCGCCCCTAGTGCGATACGCCAAGGGTGCGCCTCAATGCAATTTTGTGCCAGGTTTGTACTTCGGTCCAAGACTTTTAAGTCTTGGGCCTAAGTGTTCCCAAACGTGAAAACACCTATACTCAGACATTTTCCATCCTCATATCATTTTAAACATTCCCCAACACCCACTCAAACACAGAAAAATTTTTACCTCCTAAATTCAAGTCTCAAACTTATTTGGATTCTAAGGATCTCAATCAAACTTCAATTCTACATCTCCAATATTTATCAAGTTCATCTCAAAAGCTAAGGTATGTGGATTTTTTTCATGGGTTCCTTTCAGCCATGATGCCCAAGCTCTCTTTTACTCAAAATTGCATGATTTAAAGTTGATTTATTCATGGGTCTTGCTCATTATGAAATTGACTGCACACTATATTGGGGTTTATGAAATTGTGACTGTTTTACTATGTTTTGAGCTATGAATCTAAAGTCTATTGTGAGATTTGATGAAGGATTTTGATGTATGTTGTTTGAGGGTGTTACCAAGTACCTATTGATAGCTACATTGATTTTTCTAGAATGATTTCACTCTTGAAATGCATTGTTTTACACTAGTATTACACACCCTCTAAGTGTTTGATAAAATGTCCGGTTATGATTTCTTGTGGAATTGAAGGTCCAATGCATGTTTTATGAGTTAAATGACTATATGATGAAGATATGATGATGAAATGGATGTATGTACATGGTTTTCTCTATATAGTGCTGGAATGTGACCATGCCCTACTTGGGGGTTGCACGTCAGGTAACCGTGTCAAGGGGTTCGTACCTTGATAACTATGTCTAGGTGTCTGCACCTTGATAACTATATCGAGGGATTTGTACCTCGGTTACCAAGGGTTATAGTGTTTGAAGATCCACCAACCATGTCAGGGGGTTTGTACCTTGGCAACCATGCTAGGGGTTTGTACCTTGGATACCAAAGGTTGTAGGGTGCGACGATCCACTACCCAATTGATGGGGTTGGTACCTCAATCACCAAGGGTGGTAGGGGATGACCATCCACCAATATGATAGTGGTCAGTTCTTACACATATAATATATTCTATATAAGCATGTTTTACTACAAGCATCTTTCATGTATGCCGTATTGTTATATGTTACCCATTGCCTATTCTTATGCATTTTGATTATGTTATTTATCTCTTGTTTCATTGCATCCTGTATAGTTAGTACATTCAAACATATTAATGCATATTCTATGCCTACATGATGTCACCATGTAGGAACCAGAGCCCCGCTTGAGCATCCCCATCCACGTGGCTTCTACGATTACACTCAAGCTTGTTGGTGAGTCCTCCATTTCGGAGATGTTGCTTGTTCTCTCATGCTATGTACTAACACTTCTTTTCTTTCATGTAAATGTTGACTGTGAGGGTAAGCCCGATAGTTTGTCTTGGCCCCCGTTCTTATCTATGTAGTAGAGGTGTTGTTGGACATGTTATGTATCTATTCTATGAGCCTTGACTCTCTTGTTTTTTGACGTTTATGATATAGAAGTTTACCTTTAGTCCCAATTCCCTTTTTTTATGCTTATCTCTTATAGTCCTTTTAATTGCTTCTGCTACCAAGGCTGTGTAACGATATGCTATGAGGCTTGCTTGAGGTTCCTTCGGGCTCCTCATTCGCCGATCATGTCTAAACCCTAGGCTTGGGTCATGACACATCATCTTCCTCTTGGAGAAAACCTTCACTTTACCATCCTTCACCAAGGCCTTCAATTCTAGTAAGGTGGGGTCAAGGTCTTGCTTTGACTTGACTTCCTTAATCAAAGAAAATTTGGAACCATTAACCACCACTACACCACCATTTTCAACTTCATTCAACCTAACACCCAACCCAGTTGACCGATGAACTTCTCTAGCCACCTCCTTGTTACCAATACCAATATGAGCAAGACTACCCGTTGGACACTCTACTTAGAGCATCGACCATAATGTTAGCTTTGCCGGGATGATAGTGCACACTCATGTCATAATCCTTAAGGAGTTCTAACCACCTTTGTCTCAAGTTAAGGTCTTTTTGTGTGAACACATATTGGAGACTCTTATGGGTAAACACATCCACATGAACCCTATTCAAATAACGACGCCAAATTTTCAAAGCAAACGCCACGAGTGCTAATTCAAGATTATGGGTAGGATAATTCCACTCATGCAACTTAAGTTGTCCAGAGTCATGTGTTATAACCTTGCCATTTTACATCAAAATACACCCCAACTCAATTCTTGAGACATCATAATAAACCACAAACCCCTCTAGCCCTTCCGGTAAAGCAAAAATAGGAGTTGAGATAAGCTTTTCTTTCAAAGTTTAGAAACTCTTTTCATATTCATCGGTCCACATGAATTTTGCCTTCTTTTGAGTCAATTTTGTCATAGGGAAGCAATAGAAGAGAAACCCTTCACAAACCTTCGATAGTAACCCACCAAAACCAAGAAACTCCTAATATCCATTGGAGTCAAGGGCCTTGGCCAATTTTTTATCACCTCCGTATTTTAAGGGTCCACCTTAATGCTATTACCTGACACCATATGCCATAGGAATGGAACCTCTTTCATCCAAAATTCACACTTTTCATATTCAGCAAACAACTTCTCATTCTTGAAGATTTTCCCTTAAATGATTCACATGTTCCTCCTCACTTCGAGAATAAATCAAGATATCATCGATAAAGACTACCACAAACATATCAAGGTAGGGTTTAAAGACCCTATTCATGAGTTCCATAAATTAGTCGGTGCATTAGTCAACCCAAAGGAATTATCACAACTCAAAGTAACTATAACTAGTCCAAAAGGCCGTCTTGGGAATATCACACTCCCTCATCCTCATTTGGTGGTATCCGGACCGAAGATCAATCTTAGAAAAGTGACTAGCCCCTTGTAGTTTATCAAAAAGGTCATCTATCCTTGGTAGAGGATACTTGTTCTTTCTAGTGACTCTATTGAGTTGCCAGTAATCAATGTATGTTCTAAAAGAACCATCCTTTTTCTTTACAAACAACACCGATGTTAGGCCTTATTAAATCCTTCTCCAACAATCCCTTAATTGATCCTTCAACTCCATCGGGGTCACACGGTAAGGGGGAATGGAAATGGATTGTGTATTGGGGAGGAGGTCTATATGAAAGTCTATTTCCTTTTCGGGAGGAACATTGGAAATCTCATCGGGAAAGACATCAAGAAACTCATTGACCAACGGAACCAACTCAATAGGAAGGACTTTAGACTCAACATACCTAACCCTTACAAAATGGTAATTACTACCCTTAGAAATCAATTTTTAGGCTTTAAGACAAGAAATGAATCTACCCTTGACCACCACATTACAACTTTACCACTCAAGGATGGGTTCACTAGGGAATTAGAATCTAACTTTATGAGTCCTACAATCAATAGAAGGATGATATACATGTATCCAATCCATACCAAGAATAATATCAAAATCTACCATGTCAAGTTCAACAAAATCACAACCCAAGACTTTATACAATATAGCCACGAGATAATATCTACAAAGCCTTTTAGCAATAATGGACTCACCAATGGGGGTAGACACTTCATAAGGTTCACACAACAATTTGAGACACACACGAAGCTTATTGGCAACAAAAGGAGTAATGAAAGAATGAGTGGCACCCGGATCTATCAATGCATCCACATCATAATCAAAAACCTTTAACATACTGATAACAACATTAGGCACCTCATCCACTCCATGCCTTGCTTGCAGAGCATAGAACCTATTTTATCTTGGGGCACCCCCTACTTGGCCTCTCTGTCCCCTTTGATCAACATGAGAACCTTATTCTTGAGGTCGACCATCTTTACCCTTGATTAAATACTTTACATGAGTTATTTAATAAATCCTAGATATTTTAATAAAAGATTGCATGAATGAACATAGGAATTGAATCTAGAGCCTTGATTTGAGAATGTTAATTGTGATTGTGATGTGAGCATGATGATAGGTTGATAATACTTGATAGTCTTGGGAGTATTCAAATATGAACTCAAATTATTAGTCCAAATTGATAGACTCTTAATGAATAATCAAAATTGATACTCCTCTTAACAATTTTCTAAACCCTCTTAAGAGATGTGACTTGGAATTATTAAATGGTTGATAGACCAAAAAGCTCGATTGTTAATGAATTGATGTATTGATAAAAGACCTTATGAGACTCATTGATTAGAATTAATTTAGATGGATTGTTTATGAGAATTGAGTTTTGGGAAGAGTATCGAGCACCAAATTAAGTGAGAGTAAGTCTGAATCGAACTCTTTAACTATGTCACCAATTGTAGGAGAGGATTGAATGTTAAGTCAGATGTTTCCTCTTGATAGGTCCATGAAACAATATAGGAATCGATTGATCGGATCCATTGGATTCAATCTATTTTTTACCTTGGCAAGTATTGAACAGTTGTGGCAACATCAACAGGATTGTTTTACAAGCGCTAGATCATAAGTGATTCTTATCAGGTAAGAGAAACTCCCAAATAGGTTCTATACTGATAGCACTTTGACTGGATTGGTTTGGTTTGGATTTGTGTTGATAGGTCATTGTCTACTCTTTTTTCTTACTTTAGATACATATTTGAATCATGATTGAGTTTCTTATCTCTTTATTTGGGTTATCTAAGTTGATGGTCTTCTACTTGATACATGTTTCATTTAGCCATTTTACATACTCATACATTCCATGTGTTGATGTCCATTTAGACTGTATCATTTTATGATGCAGGGATTGGTACTAGAGATCATCAATAGGTGCTTCGTTTAGGATCCTCTCCATTTTTTAGTTGATTGTTGAGTTCTCCATAATCTCGGAGGATGCACATTATTTATTTCGTTTATCTTTTATGTTAGACTTTAGACTTATTCTTCTTTTGATTTAAGTTAGCCATGGATCTGTCACTGAAACCATTGGACAGTTAATAGAGGCTTCATAGGCTAGAGTCGATTTGTTTGATTGGATATTATTTTGAGCTAGTTACTTTCATACTAGCCTTATTAATTTGATTTGACCTTTATATTTAGGATTGTCCATCTATTATCTTCTTTAGTCTTCTGTTGATACGTTAATTGTTGATTGAATGAATGTGGTGAGACCAAGTGGTTCACTTTGGGATCAGAATAGTCTCTGAGTGCTAGCCATACCAAGAGTATCCTCCCGAGGCGTGACAGTCTTGCTCTCATTCTAGATTCTTCTTTATGTTTTAATGTTTTACAATTAGTCGTTGATCATTATATGACATTTTTAGAAGTTATTAGGGATTTTTGAATTCTTTTATGGTACTTAGAGTATGACTAGTCGAAAACAGTCTCTCTATCTCTATGGGATAATAATAAGGTCGTACACTCTCTCATTTCTAAATCTCTGTTATGAGATTTCACTGGATATATTGTTTTTAGAGTACGACCGCAGCATGTCCCTTTGTATAGTTCATATTGTGTAAGCTTCATAAGGGAATTATCAACAATAGGCTCTCTAATAGTGCACTAAAAGAGGGTTAGATTGAAGGGAACATCCATTTCACATTATATCTACACATATAACATTAGAATAATAAAGTATGAAGGCAAGCTTTATTGAAGTAGTGTCCCTTTCTGAGGCCTTCTTCACACCTTTTAACAATTTCTGCCTTCAAAATCTAGTGTGACTATTATATTCCAACTAAATAAATCATAAATATGTAATTCAAAATGAAAATTCACAAATAATTTGGAATATAAGCACATTACAAAATATCAACCACCACCACGTAAAACTTTGGAAGCTAGAGAGAGAAATTTTATCTAATTGGTTGGGGGTGGATGGGACCTTAATGTAGTTACTTAGTTATTCAAAAGTTAGTCTATTGTAGGGATGATACTATTCTACTTACTCAAAAGAGGGGATGATTTATTTAGTTAAAGGATTTATCTACTACCATCCCTTTACAAGTGGCTCGGGAACAAATTGATTTTAAATAAGAAAATAATTCTCATTTTCAATTGAAGTTTTATGGAGCCAAAGCCAAAAGAAGTGGAAATAGGTCTCCACCAATCACAACTAATGGTAATATTTATGTTTCAAATGGGAAAAAGAAGGGTACCATACTAAGAATACACATACTTAGGAACTTATTATTCCTGGATAAGGCTTCTCTCCATTTCCTTTCTTTTTAGTTTTCCCAAGTTTCTATTTTGATGACTGGTACATGATATAAGTTAGATTTAATGGATAAAAGGAGCCTCCTCTGAGGTTTGTACTCGTAAATGTTTAAAGCTTTCCTTTTTCAATTAAAGTTTTAACATAGTTAGTCTCTTATTGTTGATCACTTTTAACTTTTTTGACTAATTTTAATCATTCTAGGGAACATTTTTTCATAATGTACATATTCTCAGTAGTTAATTTATTCTACAAGAAAAGATATTCATTAGCAATATTTTTTATGTTACTCCACTCAAGCTATGCACAACAACAACAACAACAACAACAACATACCCAGTAAAATCCCACAAGTAGGGTCTGGGGAGGGTAGAATGTACGCAGACCTTACCACTACCATAAAAGTAGAGAGGTTGTTTCCTTGGAACTCAAGCTATGCACAACGTTAGATTATTATTGTTCCTCCAGGTAATGATCGTTTCGTTTTACACAAATTGCTCTAATAATTAATATTCACTTTATATGAACGGAAATTAAAATTCTCATAATATAATAAAATAAAATAACTCCTTAAACACTAACATACTTAAATTCTAAATACATTATTTTTGAAGTTCAATTCTTATATAAAATTCTAACATTAACGTTCATTCGACTCAAATTTCTACAGCAAGCTATATGCACTGATTCCTCTGCTCATAAATGATAAGTTTAATATTATATCATCTTACGAATATAATTAAGTCAATGCTCTAAGAAAATGTATTTCGCACCAACCTATATGACAACTGAAATTTCGAGATTTAATAAGATTATTCTTTGAGCGCAATTTCTTTATATAATTTTTTAAACATTTAAAAAGAAATGACCTGGTTGGTCATTTTTGCCTTACCTATGAAAATTATTGTTTTACCCTTTTGTAATTTGCTTTGGGCCTACTTTGAACTATTTAAATTGTTGGAATTGAAATCTTGAGTTTTAAAAGTCAAAATTATGAATTTTGGCATTTTTGGAGGCATAAGTTATTGCAAAAGTGAGTTTTTATTTTATTCTGAGTTTAGGAGGTCGAATCGGGGATCCGTTTATTCCATTAGCTCCGAAATGTCAAAACTGAACTATGAGAAGTTACAAAACTAAATGTGGAATTAAAATAAGATTTTAGGCCCAGAGTTGTGATTTTCGTTGTTTTCGAAACCAAAGTTTGACTTTGATCAATAGCAGAGTTTGGAAGCTCGGATCGTAATTCCAACTAGTGAAACTAACAATAAAATGATCTCAAAATAATTTTTGGAGTTGCCGAGGGCAGTTTTGGCATTATGAGTTTTAAACTAGTTTTATGGACTTGCATTTGAAAATGTGATGAAGAGGCCGTGAAACTGTTTTTTGATAATTGTGTTGAGTCCAGATCACTATTTTTGGTATGGATACATATTTGGTTTGTGAAATTTTGAGTTTTGATGAATTTTGAGAGTCCATTCCGAGTAGGGAAATTGGACATGACATTGTTGGTTTGTTGATATATGGTGCAGGTAGACTTTTTCTCTGCTTTCACGAAGAAGTCTCCGCATTCGTGGTGGTGTGGATCTATTGAGCTCCACGTTCGCAGACTATGTCCCGCGTTCAGGGAGTTGTTTGCCTATTAGTCTTCGCATTCGTAGGATGGACTCCATGATCACTGAGTAGTTTTTATACCTGGACACTTTTAAACTCGTAAAACATCATTTTTAATCGATTTTCGAACTTCCAAGCTTTTTGGGGAGATTTTGAAAAAAGATTTTTGTATATTTTTGTTGGGTAAGTGTTTTTAACACTAAACTAATAATTTTCCATGAGTTTTATCTTGATTTTATCTTTGATTTCATGAAATTAAAAATCCAATTTTATGAATTTTAGAATATGTTTCCCAAACTTTAACTATTGATTTTGCATTCAATTTAAGCTTGATTTTAATGGAATTTTCACCCATAAACTCCATTTTTTGTGTAGAACTTGGTTTTAAAGTCATTTTTCAGATTCAAAAATTTTGGATTTTAGCCCTAAATTTGACCTTCTTTCCCCTAAGCCTAAATTATGCCAATTGAAACACCCCAAAAAAGTTCTTCGGAAATGCCCATAATCATAATTTTCATATATCTCAAAATTCATGCGTCATATCGAAAATCCGACTTCATATTCTCGATTAGGGGGCAAAATTGAGTGAGAGCCAAATTTATATTTTTGGAACTCAAGGATTCTCTTCAAGCTCTAAGTTTTCTTCAAGCTCATCTCTAGAAAAACAAAGTTTGAGGTATGTATAGAGCCTAATCTTCCTTTTATGAAAATTGCATGTTTTCAAGTTGTATCATCTATGGGTATCTTTTCTTATGGATTATGAGTATAAATTATGTTGGGGTTTTATGAAATATTTATTGATTATGCATGTCTATCTATTTCAAGCTTATACCATGAATTGATTATGTCTATTGAGACTATGCATATTTTCAGCCGTGAAACTATGATCTATTTTGAGATTTGATGATGCATTTCAAGGTATCCTACATGGGGGTTTTACTACATGTTGGTGGATTGATTTGCATTAAGTTTACTCCTCTTATTTCACTCTTGAATTGCATGATTCTGAAAAGGTGTCATCAATCCACCAAGTGTTTGACAAATTGTCAAGTCAAGAATTCTAAAGTTATTGATGATCTACCGCATGATTTACAAGTCAGGTGGCTATATGATGATTAAGGGCTTTCAAGTTTGTATTGAATTCATGAAAAGTATGTATGATGTTACAAGTATCAAGTTAAACCCTATTTCAAGACATTTACCTCTTTTACGCCATTCAAGTTAAAGCAAGGGTTCATGTATGATTATGATCTACTCTCATGTTTCTAGTTAGGATCACCATTATAAGTCAAGCATGTTTATGAGCTGCTCAAGTTATGTTCTTACAAGTTATTCATGTTATGATTAAAGTATGATTCTTTCAAGTATTTTGTGCAATTAGACTTAGCACTGATGGATTTGATGTCGGTATAGACTATTTTCAAGTGTCCATACTCCTTTCCTCAAAATATGCCAACATAAGATTATGCTTTACCCTTTTTATACTAGTGGATCCATTTAGTACACTTTATTATGAAATCCACTCTGAAATGGTATGGGTTCTCGTAAGTAGGGTTACTTCTCCAAAATGGGATGCGTTCCCATAAGGTGAAGTATGGTTTACCTTGGCAAATAGACCACCTCTTTACCTATGAGAGGTAATTATCAGGATTCCAAGTTGTAGTTCACTTGGTCTTACTTTTGTAAGTTAGGGTCTCTTCCCACACATGTAATATGTTCTATGCAAGTTGAATAATTTACAAGCATGTTTTAGTCCAAGCATTGATCATGCATGCTATATTGAGGTTACACTTATCTATGGCTTATTATTATGCACTTTAACTATATTGGATTACGTTTTGTTGCATTGCATCCAACATACTTAGTACATTCAAAAGTACTAACATATACTATATAGATACATGATATTATCATGTAGGGACCGAAGCACCATTTGATCATCCTCCACGTGGCTAGTATGATCCTTTGAAGCAAGCTCTGGTGAGAAATCAAGTCCGAAGATACTATCTTTTTTACTCTTGTTATTTTGAGACTTCTTTATGTCGAACTTTTGTTACTATGAGGATGAGCTCGGAAAGTGTCTTAGCCTCCACTCCATTCCATGTTAGAGGTGTTGTTGGATATTATGATGTACTTATCTTTGAGTTTGGCTCTTTAGTGCTTTAATAATTATATAAAACTTCTCTTAGTCCCACTTCCCTTTTTATTATATCTCTTGTTGTTGTTTACTTTGCTTCAGGGATCAAGGATGTGTGATTGATATACTAAGAGACTTGTTTTGGTCTCTTTGGGTTCCCATTCGCTGTGTCAAGTCTAGGCCCTAGGCTTGGGTCATGAAACCAATATAAATGTCAAAATGCTTCTCTATATGAGTAGTATCTGTTGTTGATAGTGGTTGATCAAATTGGGGGATCAATTTGAGGACTTGAGTTGATTAAAAGCTTGTTCGAGTGGGGTTTCGGCATCGAGGTACATTCAGCTAACCTTTGGGACTGGATTTGAGTTACTGATCTTCTTTACGTGATAATTGTGAAATTTAGATGGATAATTGTGTAATTGAGTTGATATGTTGAAATAATGGTGGAAAAGTGATTTCGATTAAGCCGAACTATGATATAATTTTGATTCTATTGATGATCTGAGATGACTTATGGTGAAATGATGAGGACTTGACATAGAATGTGACTAAATGAGACTTGTGAACCAATTGGGATGAGTAAGCTCCAGTATTATTGATATATTTTTATCGTAGACCCAACCATTTCCTCCACTTCTCTCTTTCTCTTACCTTCACCAATTCTTTTTCTTGTACTTTTCCCTTTGTTTTTTAATGTAGTTCTATGTTTCAAATATTCCAGCAAAGCTTCATTTATTTCGATAAAACAATTCAAATTACTTTTTTGGTGTGCAAGAGTTTGTTGTTGTTGTTGTTGTTGTTGTTGTTGTTGTTGTTGTTGTTGTTGTTGTTGTTGTTGTTGTTGTTGTTGTTG
>JAOTQR010078508.1:0-18863 GCA_025774065.1 Solanum ossicruentum
TCTCTCTCTCTCTCTCTCTCTCTCTCTCTCTATTTGCTGCTCTTATTGGTGTACATGATCACTTTCCACAATTATTATACTTTAACATTTGTTTTTTTGCCTGCTAATGCTCAACCACTGTGCTCTCATAAACTTATTTGTATAAAACTTAGACAATTATGGAGAATTAATCATCATCTATTCATACTCCCCAATCACGTAGCTTCTTATGACGGCAAATATTACTCACATCAGCCTACTCTACATCAACAACTCAAATATACTAGTCGGATTCTCATAACAATTATAACTTAGAGCCTCACCCATCTATACACAGTCATGATTACATATCCTAAACCTCTTAAGCCTTCTCTTTTCTAGTGCTTCTCCCTTAATTTACTATCTTCATCTAGGGGCTACTTCTACTCTACTCTTAGCACCATGCTTCTTGCCAGCCAACATCTTAATCATTGAGCATGCACTACAGCAAGGCTCTTAGGTCAAATCTCCAACAAGGACTATCACTATCATCATGCTATCTCCTCTTTAAGACTACTCCTTAAAATTCAATCTTAGGGTCTAGCACTAACATGTGCATCCATCACATACCTCTCTAATGCCAACTTGCAATTACTAGGTAGAAATTTAGGGAACATAATGCTACTAAAATCTCATAGAGAGTAATCGCTCAACACATTCCCTCTTCACAACTCATGTACGACTCACCCATTCACTATACCTCCTTATCTGGCTAAGCTTATAACTTTATGAATCTCATGAACTCTCACACACAATCATAAGCCTAATTTTGATCTATCACATAAAAAGCACTCTTTTCCCTTCTTTAAGAGCTACACTTCACCCTCAATAGTATGAATACTACAACACATCAACATACACTTCCTTCTAGTTTGGGGCACGCTCTAACACATTCTGACACTAACTCTCTCTCTCTATATACCTCATCTCATCATAGGAATCATAAGATACTTTCGACTTTCTCATCATCCTTATGGCCATCGACTCATCCCTTCACTAGTTACCTAATGGATACATCTCTCTAGCTATAAGCTTCAATCGGTCATCACTCTTGCCATCTCTTCAAAAGAACACGGGCATAACTCAATGCCAACGAACATAACCACACACGATAAGAAAGAAAAAATAAAGGGAAGTTTCCTAACAGTCTCCATAGCCTCTCAAAGATAAGTACGAACATCTTCATATCGATCCTTGAGACTCTACTTAGACTCAGCTTATATGCACACGAGACCTATAGACCTAGGCTCTGATACCAACTTGTCACGACCCAAAAATGGGCGTGATGACACTCATCTTATCCCGCCAAGACAAGTTAGCCTACAATCCAACTATAACATTAAAAATGCAGAATTATAATAAAAATGAAAGTTCAATTACTGACAATAAGTTAACTTAATGAAAATCCCCCAAAACCTGGTTGTTACGTGCACAAGCTTCTAATGTATTATAATAAAATTGAATGGAAACACAAGTATCAAATGATATTGTCTCTAGAATAGAACAAAATCATAAATAGAAGTAAGAAGTTAGCTGCGCTGGCAAATAGCTACCTCTCACAATCTTCACAAGAAGCCTCGGACAAGGAAGAGTGGAGAGTATTACAACAATCCGAGCTCGCAGCCTACAAAATTGTTGTAGCAAGGGGGGTGAGTACCAAACACATGGTACTCGCAAGTGAACTACTAAACACAAAGTTAAGTAATATAGAATACCGGTACCCCTAACACTCCAACCAACCCCCACAACTACAACCTAATTCATAACTTTCACAGTTACACCATCCGAAAATTCTATGATCAAAGCCTATAATAGTATAATTCTCATTTATCCCACTTTTAAGTCATAGGGGAAAAATTCTCCAATTTATCAAGTTCTTGCTAATTCATCAAGCGTCGTCAAATCAATACCGAAACTAATCATGTAAAGACATAAATAAGTCAATGATATAATGAATAACCAATCTCAATAGCACTCCATATAATCATAACAAGCCAAAGTATTATGTGATGACGATGAATGTCGTGAGATGTAATGCAATGCAATGCAATATCACGTAGAATGATGCATGTCTTTCCTAGTGATACACACTCACTGTAACACAGCCCGAGACCCATGGGGAAATTCTAGTCCATGCATCTGTCGTGGTGCGTGACCTAACCCATCTAATCATAGTAACCGTCACGCGTGTGACTTGACCCAACGACTCATAGAGACTGTCATGGCGTGCGACCCAGCACAGCGAATCATAGTAAATGTTACGGCGTATGACCTGGCCCAACGAATCATAGTAACAATCACGGCGTGTGACCTGGCCCAACAAATCATAGTAATTGTCACGACATGTAACCTGACCCAGCGAATCATAGTAACTGTCATATCGTGTGACTCGACCGAACGAATCATAGTAACTGTCACGGCGAGTGACCCGGCCCAGCGAATCATAGTAACCTATTTAATTCTCATTCTTTTTCACTAGCTGGAACCATTTTCCATCGGCTTTACATTTCTTCCTTGGTACATCTAGCAATCACATAGTAAATGCACTATAATCATGTTCATGAAAATAAAATATGCAAGTTGCCTATACAAATTCATATATCTCAAAATCAAGAATAGGTAGCTCAATAACACAAATGTTGCAATATCCTCAATCTCAATACCATTACAATCTTAACAATATTCACATCTAAAAGTAAGTATCACTTCGATATCAATAACAAATAATCACTATTTCACATATAATAAACCTCTATCATTAGTCCATAAGTCAAATATCAACATAGGATAATTACTTAATTCAAAATACTTCAACCAAAGCCTACATAAATCATTCTTACCACCTCACACAAGAAGTACAAGATTCTATATACTTAACAGAGGTTAAGAAATCCACTTGCCTTATATAAAGTCTCAAATCACGTCAATTTCGAAGCTTTTCCCCTTTCTATGACACTCCAATTCACCAAAATCTATTCAAATATAGCATCATAATTATATAATAAATCTAGCGACACTAAAATTAATTTATTCGAGTGAAAAGGGTAAAATTGTCCAAAAATTTTATCGCCAAAAAATACCATCAGAATCTGAAAAATTTTATATGAAAATGTTCCCCAAGTGATAAGGAATTCAACGGTGAAAACCAATTAAAAAAATGGAGCTAACATGAGGAAGAAATCTCATGTTAAAGTTTTTAAAATATATTAAAAATGCAGCAGTAAATCTATAATTTTTACCTCAATGAAGCAAAAAAGTCAATTTCTGAAGCTCCCATGGTGTTCTCCTCAGAAAAACATACAATATAGCCTTTTGAATCACTCAAGTTCGATCAAAATTGAGAGAGAGATCGTTGGTTGAAGTTTGGGGAAAGTTTGCGATCTTCTCTCCTTTTTCTTGGAGAAAATCCTCAATCTTCGTAGTTCTTTTAAAGTGAAAGAACTTGGAAGGACATTGATGAAAGAATTATCTTTGATTCTTTAATTCTTGACTTAGATTCTTTAGAGCTCTTGATGAAGAACCATAATTCTTGAAGAAGAAGAGTCAAGAAATCCTTTCTTGGGATTCTTGAATTTGTTTTCTTGAAACCCTAGGTTATGATTTAAGATCCTATTAGAGTTTCATGAATAGATGAAGAAATTTGCATTGGGTAGATTGAAATTTATGAAGAATATTTACCTAGAGGAGGAATCTTGGAAGCTAATCCTAACTTGATGTTTTTCTTGATGATTCTTGAGCGTTAATGTTTAGGAAAGAAGAAAGAGGGCTTTGATCATGAAAACTGACGTTTGATACATTTTGGGGACCATAAATAGATCCCCAAAGGTTTTAGGATAAAAATACCCTAAAATTATAAAGAAAAAATGTCATTAACCCATCCAGTAAGGGTCCGCATTGGGTCCACGACGCGATTCAGGCGCTGACCTTTGGACAGCTCTGCACCCTTCACTAAAATGGTCATAACTTTCTACTTCGAACTCTGATTAATGTGAAATTAGATGAGTTGGAAAGCTAATTCAAATATATTTGATTTGATATGTTATGGGTCATATAACTCATTATGTCTTAGGATATATGGTCATTTGAAGTTGACCCTTTTATTGACTCATATGAAAACTTAGTTGCTAGAAATTCTTTGAACTTGGCTTGATGTAAAAGATCCCTTATGACTCTAAATCACACCTAATATACTTTAAGTACTTAGGAATTGATCCTAGCATGTATATACAACTTACAAGTCATTGGTTCACCTAACTTGTATAAAGTCATACATTAGAGCTACGGCCTCATATCGGCTCCATTTCTATTCCCATACTAAGAAATTGACTTTAACATCTATGCTCAATTAAGAATCCTCAAATAAAATACCATATCATATGAAGGATGACTCGGTCTCATCTTAAAAAAAATGGAGTGTTACAGATATAAGCCATCATATTCAAAATACATACATATAAGCAATAGATATAATCTCAATATGACATGTCTGATCAATGCTTGTAATACAATATGCATGTAAAACATTCAACTTGCATAATATATAATACATATGTGGGAAGAAACCACAACCGAGAAAGACCAAATAGCTACATCTTGGAATCTAAGGCATGACACCCCTTCGATATAGGTGATCGGGCATGACACCCTCTGCGAAATGTGGTCTACTTGCCAAGGCAAACCAAACATTATAAACATGATAATATGCACTATGGATCCACTAGTATAGCAAGGTTAATAAATAATCCTATGGTGGCACATAATTTAGAGACTAAAGCCTTTATATAAGGACCTCTTGTGTCGAGCCCCCATCTTAAGCCTCAATCAATACTACGTCAAATTCCACGGAATACTTGAAATAATCATAACCTTAATAATTTGTAAGAAACATGATAACATGACATGAGTAGCTCTTAAACATGCTTGACCTCTTCTAATGAGCCTAGATTGAACATGAGAGTAGATAATAATCATACATGAACCCTTGCTTTAACATGAAATGGCTCACAAGAGGCAAACATCTTGAAATAGGGCACAACTTGTTACTTGAAAAATCATAGATACTTTTCATGAATTAAATACATGCTTGAAAGCCCTTAATCATCATGAAGTCACTTGTCTTGTAAATCATGTAAACAACTTGAGAATTCTTTTCATATAATTTCATCAAACATATGGTGGGTTCATGATACTTGTTCAAAATCATACAACTCAAGAGTAACAAGATCAGTAAAAACAATTCAAAATCAATCCACCAATATTGTAGTAAAACCCCTAAATTGGGTATCATGAAATTCATATCAAAAGTTCATCATAGTTCATAGTTTTCTTAGCTCAAATCATGAATAGTCTCAATAGACATAACTCAACCTATGGAATAAACTTAAAATAGATATTCATGCATAATCAATCAATACTTGATAAAATCCCAACATAATTTATGTTCATATTTCATAATAAAAGATACCCATAAGTAATACAACTTGAAATCATGCAAATTTCATATAAATAGAAGGTTGGTCTCCATGGGTGAAAGGACCCATGGATGAAGACCCACATACCTCAAACTTAGATTTTCTTGAAATAAGCTTGA
This sequence comes from Solanum ossicruentum, assembly GCA_025774065.1. Taxonomy (NCBI): domain Eukaryota; kingdom Viridiplantae; phylum Streptophyta; class Magnoliopsida; order Solanales; family Solanaceae; genus Solanum; species Solanum ossicruentum. Next base: position 5,609 of record JAOTQR010078508.1, read on the forward strand.
ACGAGACTTTAAAGCTTGAGATGAGCTCTTGAGTTCCAAAATTGAGCTTGAAATCCTTGAATTTGAGTGAGAGGTTTGATGAAGTCTTGGAGAGGGTTTTGTGAGTTATAGAGTTGAAATGGATAAGTATGGGAGATTTCACATTTAAATGGACATGGGGTTATTACCTCAATGTCGTTGGATGAGATAAGGAAAATGGCGAATATTTTACATTAATATGTGCCCCAGGCACGATGCAGACCAGATGCGGAGAATGATTTACATTAGTTCGCGGCCCAGGCGCGTTGCGGCTTGGGGACGGACAGACATTGAAAATTAAAAAATTTAAAAAATTATTTCTCGCTATAGGTCTTCTAAAATCGGGGTTATATCCATTTTCCATTCAATTTTTCCCCCTGATCAAGAATATGCGGATTTCCAAAATCACACACGATTTTGAGATGTATGAAAATTACAATTATGGAGAATTCCAAAGCACATGAGGCGCATTTAAATATCTCCCCCTTGGGAACATTCATCCCCGAATGTAAAAGAAATATGAGTAAAAGAAGTAATTATGAAGCTTTTCAGCTCGACATGAATGCAACAAATGCACTTAAACTTCATTTTCTAAAAGTCTCAACATGAATATTAAAAATCACCATAAGCTTGTTACCATGAACATGAATGAATGCAAGATGACATGAGGGCTGAAACTTAAGAGTAGAAATCATAGATAGGACTTAGTTATTATCTTAAGCCTGAATAGAGTGAAAGAAGTAGATATATTGCCTCTTCATGTTTGCTTCGGCTTCTCTAGTGACACTTTTGACTCGTTAATTCTCCCAAAAGGACTCTTACGGATGTCACATCTTTGTTTACTTGTCTATCCAGCATCTCCACCGGAACCTCCTCATAGGTGAAATTAGCCTCCACAACATCTACAACTTTTAAGGGCATTATAGCACTTGGGTCACCAACACATCTCGTCAATATAGACACATGGAAAACTGGATGAATCATATTCATTTACATAGGCAACTCCAAATCATATGCAACCTTACCAACTCTCCTCAAAATTCTATAAGGTCCCATAAACCTTGGGCTCAATTTCTTTTTCTTGCCAAATCGGACCACACCCTTCATAGATGAGACCTTCAAGTAAATCCAATCACCAACATTAAACTCAAGATCTCTTCTCCTCATATCGGAGTAGGAGTTTTGTCTACTTTGGGCCGTCTTTAACCTCTCTCTTATCAACCCCAATTTCTCCAAAGCTTCAACAACCAAATCCGGGCTTAACAAAGCAAACACCACGGATGCCGAATTTTCAAAGAAAACACCATGGCTGCCAATTCAAGATCATGGGTGGGATAATTTTGCTAATGCACCTTAAGTTGCCTAGAGTCATATGCTACCACATTGCCATTTTGCATCAAAACACACCCCAAACAAATTCTTGAGGCATCACAATAAACCACAAACCCTTCTAACCCTTTCGATAAAGCCAAGATAGGAGCAAAGATGAGCTTGTCTTTCAAAGCTTGAAAACACTTTTCACATTTATTGATCCAAACACATTTTGCCTTCGTTTAGGTCAAATTCATCATAGGGGACGCAACAAAAGAGAAACTATTCACAAACCTCCAGTAGTAACCCCCCAAACCCAAGAAACTCCTAATATCCATCGGAGTCAAGGGCCTAGGCCAATTTCTTATCACCTCCGTCTCCTTAGGATCCATCTTAATGCCATCACCCAAAACCACATGCCCTAGAAAAGCAACCTCTTTCAATTAAAATTCACCATTTTCATATTTAGCAACCAACCTCACATCCCTCAAGATTTGCAACACCACCCTCAAGTGATTCACATGTTCTTCTTCACTTTGGGAGTAAATCGGTATATCATCAATAAAGACAACCACAAACCCATCAAGGTAGGGTTTGAAGACCCTATTCATGAGATTCATAAATATAGTTGGTGCGTTAGTCAATCCAAAAGACATAATCACAAATTCAAAATGCCCATATCTAGTTCGAAAAGCTTTCTTGGGAATATTACACTCCCTCACCTTCACTTGGTGGTATTCGGGCTGAAGATAATCTTAGAAAAGTGACTAGCCCCTTGTAGTTGATTAAAAAGGTTATCAATCCATGATAATGGGTACTTGTTCTTAAGGTGACCCTATAAAGTTGCCGGTAATCAATGGACATTCTAAGGGAATCATCCTTTTTCTTTACAAACAACACTTGTGCACCCCAAGGTGACTTGCTAGGCCTTATGAAACCGTTCTCCAACAAATCCCTCAATTGACACTTCAACTCCTTCAACTCCACCGAGGCCACATAATGAGGGGAAATGAAAATGGGTTGTGTATCTGGAAGGAGGTCTATACCAAAGTCTATTTCCTTTTTGGGAGGAATATCGGGAAGCTCATCGGAAAAGACATCAAGAAACTAATTGACCACCAGAACCGACTCAATAAAAAGGACTTTAGACGCAACATCCATAACCCTCACAAGATGGTAAATGCAACCCATAGAAATCAACTTTTTAGCTTTAAGACAAGAAATGAATCAACCCTTGACTACCACATTACGACTTCCCCACTCAAGGACGGGCTGATTAGGGAACTGGAATCTCACTCTGCGGGACCTACAATCAATGGAAGCATAATATGAATGTAACTAATCCATCCCAAGACTATTATAAAAATCCACCATGACAAGTTCAAAAAAATCACAAGGCAAGACTTTATGCAATATGAACACGGGACAATTTCTGTTGACTCTTTTAGCAACAATGGACAATGGGGGTAGACACTTCATAAGGTTCACACAAAAATTTGGGACACACATAAAGCTTTTTAGCAACAAAAGGAGTAATGAAAAAAAGAGCGGCACCTAGATCTATCAACACATACACATCAAAATCAAAAACCTTTAACATACCGGTGAAGCACCATACCAAGTCTAGTGACCCCTAGAGGGGTATGATTGAGATCATCGACGATCATCCTCAAAATTTCTTGTAGCCCAGGGATAATGTCTTAACTTGTGATCCTTTGTGCCATATTCAAAACATGCACTCGAACTGGCCAAACAATCTCGTAGATGGTACCTTCTACACTTGTGACACATAGGAGAAGCTTGAACACCAATACCCTTGCCTTGATTTTTGGGACTAGTAGCACCACCACCCTTGGCACCAGCATACACCCTTTGATTCCCATGCATTCCATGTCCTAGGGGACGATCATCTTTACCTTTTCTTGGAGCATATGGATAATCGACAATCTTGTGGTCCATCTTGCCATACGAAAAGCATACATCCATGTTCCTCCAAAATGTGGAACTATGATTTCTACCACATTTTGGACACCTAGGGTAGGTCACTCCACCATTGCCATTAGGCTTAGCATACAAAGCCTACCTTCAATTTGAGCCCTTCTTCCCCCTTCACTTGAGGCCACCGGGCTATCTCTTATCTTATGCCCAACATGGCCACGCTTGAAACAACCCTCAGTGCCCACCAAACATTTCTCTTGATGTTTCTTACCACACCCCTGACAGATGAAGAAATGGATCCTTTCCTTTTTGTACTTGGCCACCATTAGACTAGTAGAAGATGAAGCACTCTTGATTCGGGCTCTCTCAGCCTTCCTTTCACCCCTCTTATCAATTGAGGTCTCGAGGGCACCCATCGATGGGTTGTGTTGAGTGGTTAGAACCTTGGGCAAATAGCCATAGAGCATTGCGAAGCTCCGTATTTGATATATCACCATTGCAAAGATGATCCTCTAGTGAGAGATGGTTACCTTCCTATCTACCATTCTGAGTAGCTTGAGACATATTCTGAAACGTAGTGGTTAGGGATCAGTAATAAGCCTTAAGGGACTTAACTCCACTTCAAGACATAGACCATGAAGAAGAGAAATATTTCCTAAAACGCCTCACAGCCTCCCATTCATTAGTTGTGGCACGCTTTGCAAACAAGACTCTAATTGATGAGGTGTGTTGGATTTTCGAGGACCAGTAACAACCTAGTGCTCTGATACCAAGTTTGTCACGACCCAAACCTAAGGCCTAGATGTTATACGGTGAATGAGAAGTCCGAAGACAATCCAAACAAGCCTCTTGATTATAACATGCACACATCATTGGTTTCAGAAACAAAGTTAAGTAATAATAAGAGTCAATTGATAAAAAGGGAAAACGGGACTAAGGGAAGTCTTTGGTAATCATAAGAACATAAAAAGAGTCAAGATCATAGCATATACAAAACATATCTTATCAAGGGCCGAGGCTCAAGGGTCCTGCTACTATCCTGGTGCGAAGAGCCCCGGAGGTGACTGCAATGAATAAAAATCTCACTCACGGGCCTAAAAGATGAGCAAACACTTGAACACAAGAGCAAGGGATCACGCAATGAATCGACAAGCTCAAAGGGGGGCAGGGAGCCAAAAACCATGCTTTGAGAGATCTAATCCAACCCGGTCTGAATCTTATCTGAACTATAAGAATAACTAACAAAGCTGTTCCATAAGGGATCATTCTATAAACGGGATGGGCCCAAGCCTTTAGGTTGTTTAAGTATGTTGGGTGACAGATCGACCATATGAGTACTTCAGTATCTAAACTAGGGCAAAAAAAGTGGAGCATATGATGATGCCGCCCGTTTTCATTTTGTGGAAGTCCCCGATAGAGGAAAGCACTGTAGGTGATGGCGTGTTTTGCTTCTTATCTACAGACAACACCTTTACTTTAGAATAAAGTGGGGGCCAAGACATTCCCAAGGCCTCACCCTCATAGTAATGAGTATTCAACATAAGAAACAAGTCACAACATAACAACAAATAAGTAGATATTATCCTCGAAATTAAGGACTCACCAAAGTCTTCTTCAAGGATCGAACTAGCCACGTGGAGGAGGGTGATCAAAAGGAGCTACGATCCCTACATGATAATATCTTCTAGGCATAGAGTATGCATTAGTATTTGGAATATACTAAGTATAGGGGGTGCAATGCAACAAATATACAAGTCACAAAAATCAAAATGCATACATATAGGCAATTGATATATACTCAATATGACATGTATGAGCAATGCTTGCAAATAAATATGCATGTAAAATATTTAACTTGTATAGAGTGTCATATATATTGGTAGGAGAAGACCTTAACCAACATAGATCAAGCGAGCTACTACTTGGAATCCAAGTCATGACTACCCCTTGGTAAGGTGATCGAGGCATTTCACCCCCTCGACAAGGTGATTGAGGCATGCCACTTGCCTCGACAAAGTGTGATATAACTAGATGGATCCACTAGAAAGCCATAAGAGAGAACATATATAATCATATGGTGGTACATAGTTTAGAGATTAAAGACTTTATATAAGGACCCCTTGAGTCGAGCCCCATATTAAGACTCAATCGATGCTAAATCTAATCCCACGGAATACTTGAAATAATCATAAGTTTGATAACTTGTAAAAAACATGAAACATGACATGAGTAGCTCTTAAACATGATTGACCTCTGATAGTGACCCTAACTTGAACATCAAAGTAGATAATAATCATACATGAGCCCTTGTTTTAGCAAGAATGACTCACAAGAGGTAAAAATCTTTGAAATCGGGCTTATTTCATACTTGCAAAATCATAGATACTTTTTATGAATTCAATACATGCTTGAAAGCCCTTAATCATCATGAAGTCACTTGACTTATAAACCATGTAATAGATCATCAACACTTGAGAATTCCTATCATGTTGTTTTATCAAACACATGGTTATGATAATTATTCAAAATCATGCAATTCAAGAGTAGAACAAGATGAGTAAACTCAATGCAAATCAACCCACCAACATAGTAGCAAAACCCTCAGTTAGGGTGTCTTGAAATCCATCACAATAACTCATAATAGTTTTTAGATTCATAGCTCAAATCATGCATAGTCTCAATAGACAAAACCAATTCATAGAATAAGCTTGAAATAAATATTCATGCATAATCATTCAATACTCGATAAAACCCCAACATATTTTATATTCATATTTCATAATAAAAAATACCCATAGGTAATACAACTTGAAATTATACAATTTTCACAAAAAGAGATGGTCATGGGTGAAAGGACCCATGGATGAAGACCCATATACTTTAAACCTTGAATTCCTTGAAATGAACTTGAAGGAGACTTGAAGCTTGAGATGGGTTCTTGAGTTCCAAAATTAAGCTTGAAATCCTTGATTTGAATGAGAGATTTGTTAAAGTCTTGAAGAGGCTTTAGAGAGGGTTTGTGAGCTATAGAGTTAAAAAATGACAAAGTTTGGGAGATTTCACATTTAAATCGGCATGAGGATTTGACCCCAATTCCCTTGAAGAAATAAGTAAACCTAGGAAAATATTACACTGGTCCGCACCCCAGGCGCGACGCAGACCAGAGCGGAGATCAAACATCACTAGTCCGCGCCCTAGGCGCGTCCCAGCTTGGGTGTGGTTAGACATTGGAATTCAAAAAATTAGCGAAAATTATTTTTCGCTACAGATCTTCTAAAATTCAAATGATGTCCATTTCTCACTCAATGTTTCCCCCAGTCAAGAATATGAAGTTTGATTTTCAAAATCATGCATAGATTTTGAGATATATAGAAATTATGATTATGGGGCATTCCGACGCACATGAGGGGTGTTTCAATATCTCCCCCTTGGGAATATTCGTCCCTGAATGTCAAAGAAACATGCATAAGAGAAGTAAACATGAGGATTTCATCCCAAAATGAATGCAACAAATGCACTTAAACATCATTTTCCAAAAAGTCTCAATATAAGTGTCAAAAATCACCATAAACCTGTTACCATGAACATGAATGCATGCAAAATGATATGAGGGCTGAAACTTAAGAGTTGAAATCATAGATGGGACTTAAGTTACTACCTTTAGCTTGAGTAGAGTGGAAGAGATATAGGTATCACTTTTTCATTTCCGCCTCGGCTTCCCATGTGTCACTTTCAACTTGTTAATTCCTCCGAAGGACCTTGACGGATGCTACATCATTGTTTCTCAATGTCTTCACTTGTCTATCCAACATCTCTACCAGGACCTCCTCATAAGTCAAATTATCTTCCACAATACCCACAACCTCTAATGGCACTACAGTACTTGGGCCACCAACACATCTCCTCAACATAGACACATGGAAAACTGGATGAACCATATTTATTTCCATAGGCAACTCAAATTCATAGGCAACCTTAGCAACTCTCCTCAAACATTAGAAGGACCCACAAACCTTGGGCTCAATTTCCCTCCCTTGACAAATCAGACCACACCCTTCATGTGTGAGACCTTCAAGTAAACCCAATCACAAACGTTAAACTCACGATCTATTTTCCTCTCATTGGAGTAGGACTGTTGTCTACTTTGAGCTATCTTCAATCTATCCCTTATCAACTTTACCCTCTCCAAAGTTTCCATAATCAAATTTGGTCCAATCAAATCTATCTCATTACCCTCACTAAGGTACCTCCCTAAAGTCTTTATACATCTTTGTGGAATCAGGATGAATATAATAGGATGAATTATAGGCCTTCTCCAAAATCAACTCCCTCAAGTCATCAATATTAGGCACACACAACCTACCTTGGTACCTAAGGACACTTTGTCCCTTTTGGGTGAACCTCCACTTTACCATCCATTACTAAGGATTTCAATTCTAGCAAATCGGGGTCAAGGTCTTGTTTTGGCTTGACTTCCTCAATCAATGAAGATTTAGAACCATCAATAACCATCACACCACCAGCTTCAACTTCATTCAACCTAACCCCAAACCTAGCTAATCGGAGATCTTCTCTAGTCACCTCCTTGTTACCAATATCAATATGAGCTAAGCTACCCATGGATACTTTCCGTAGGGCATCGTCCACAATATTCGCTTTGCCAGGATGATAGTATACACTCATGTCATAATCTTTAAGGAGCTCTAACCACCTTCTTTATCTAAAGTCAAGGTCGTTTTGTGTGAACACATATTGGAGACTCTTGTGGTTGGTAAACACATCAAAATGAACACCGTACAAATAGTGACACCTAATTTTCAAAGCAAACACCACGACCGGCAATTCAAGATCATGGGTAGGATAATTTCACTTATGCACCTTAAGTTGCCTAGAGGTATATACTATCTCCTTGCCATTTTAAATCACAAAACACCCCAAACCATTTCTTGAGGCATCATGATAAACCACAAACCCTTCTAACCCTCAAGTTATTCACATGTTTTTCTTCACTCTGGGAATAAATCGGTATATCATCAATAAAGACCACCACAAACCTGTCATGGTAGGGTTAAAGGCTCTATTAATGAGATCTGTAAATATAACTGGTGCATTACTCCACCCAAAAGACATAACCACAAATTCAAAATGCCCATACCTTGTCCAAAAAGCCGTCTTGGGAATGTCACACTCACTCACCTTCACTTGGTGGTATCCAGACTAAAGACAAATCCTAGAAAAGCGACTAGCCCCTTGTAGTTGATCAAAATGGTCATCAAACCTTGGTAGAGGGTACTTTTTTTTGGTAACCCTTTAAGTTACCGATAATCAATGCACATTATAAGGGAACCATACTTTTTCTTTATAAATAACATCAATGCACCCTAAGGTGACTTTCTAGGCCTTATGAAACCCTTCTCCAACAAATTCCTCAATTGATCCTTCAACTCTTTCAACTCCTCCAGGGCCATATAGTATGGGGGAATAGGAATGGGTTATATATTGGGAAGGATGTCTGTACCAAAGTCTATTTCCCTTTGAGAGGAATCCCGGGAAGCCCATTGACAAAGACATCAAGAAACTCATTGACCACAGGAACCGACTCAACAGGAAGGACTTTAGACTCAACATCCTTAACCTTCACAAAATGGTAAATGCAACCCTTAGAAATCACCTTTTGAGCTTTAAGACAAGAAATGAATCAACCCTTTACTACCATATTACGACTTTCCCACTCAAGGATAGGCTCATTAGGGAATTAGAATCTCACTCTATGGGTCCTACAATCAATCGAAGCATAATATTCATGTAACCAATCCATCCCATGAATAATATCAAAATCCACCATGACAAGTTCAACAAAATCAAAAGGTAAGACTTTATGCAATATGGACATGGAACAATTTCTGTTGACTCTTTTAGAAACAACGGACTCACCAATGGGGGTAGACACTTCATAAGGTTCACACAACAATTCGGGACTCACATGAAGCTTTTTGGCAACAAAAGGGGTAATGACAGAAATAGCGGTACCTAGATCTATCAATACATACACATCAAAATAAAAAATCTTTAACATATCGATGAAGCACTATGCCAAGACTAGTAACCCTTAGAGGGGTATGGTTGAGATTGTTTACGGTCATCCTCAGAATTTCTTATAGCCCATGGATAGTGTCTCAACTTGTGACCTTTTGAACCACACTCAAAACATGCACTTGAACCAGCCAAATAATCTCTGGGATGGTACCTTCTACACTTGTGACATATAGGAGAAGCTTGAACACCAAAACCATTGCCTTGATATTTGGTACTAGTAGTACCACCACTCTTGGCACCACCCTGCACCCTTTAAATCCCATGCATGGCATGTCCTAGAGGACGATCATCTTTACCCTTTCTTGGAGCATATGGACAATGGACAATCTTTTGTCCCATCTTGCCACACCAAAAGCATGCACCCATGTTCCTCCAAACTGTTCCAATATGATTTCTCCCACATTTTGGGAACCTAGGATGGGTCACTCCACCATTGCCAATAGGCTTAGCATATGGAAGCCAACCTACAATTTGAGCCCTTCTTCCCCCTTCGCTTGAGGCCACTGTCCCATCTCTCATCTAATGCCCAATATCGCATGCTTGAAATAATCCTTTGTGCCCGCCAAATATTTTCCTTGATGCTGCTCGCCATACCCCTGACCGGTTATGAATTATATAATTTCATTTTTGTACTTGGGCACCAGTAGACTAGTAGAAGATGAAGTACCCTCAACTCGGGCTCTCTTAGCCTTTCTCTCCCCCGTCTTATCATTTGAGGTCTTGGCGGCACCCACCGATGGGTTGAATTGAGTGGTTAGAACCTTGGCCAATAGACGTAGAGCATTGTGAACCTTTGTATTTGATATATCACTGTTGAGAAGTTGATCCTTAAGTGAGAGATGGTTACTGTCCTATCTACCTATCTGAGTAACTTGAGACATATTCTGAAACATAATGGCTAGGGATCAGTAATAATCCTCAGAGAGACTTAGATCTACCACACGACATAGATCATGAAGAAGAAAAACATTTCTAAAATGTCTCATAGCCTCCCATTCATAGTTGTGGCGCGCTTCACAACCATGAATAAGACTCTAATCGATGCGGTGTGTTGGATTTTCGAGGACCATTATCAACCTAGTGCTCTGACACCAAGCTTGTCATGAACCAAAGCTAGGGCCGAGATGTGACATGGTGAATGAGAAGTCCGAAGACAATCCAAAAATGCCTCTTGATTGTAACATGCACACATCCTTTGTTGTAGAAGCAAAGTTAAGCAATAATAAGAGTCAATTAATGAAAAGGGAAAACGGGGCTAAGGGAAGTCTTTGATAATCATAAAAACATAAAAAGATTCAAGCTCTAGGATATATAAAACATATCCGATCAAGGGCCGAGACACAAGGGTCCTAGTACTAACCAGGTGTGAAGAACCCTGGAGGTGACTGCAATGAGTAGAAATCTCACTCACTGGCCTAAACGATGAGCAAATACTCGAGCATGAGAGCAAGAGATCACCCAACGAATGGACGAGCTCAAAGGGGGTAGGGAGGCAAAAACCATGCTTTCAGAGGCCTAACCTAACCTGGTTTGAATCTTATCAATCCTATGAGAATAACTGACTAAGCGGTGCCATAAGGGGTCATTCTCCAAATGGGATAGGGCCAAGCCTTTAGGTTATTTAAGTAGGTTGAGTAACAGATCGACCATATGAGTACTCCGGGGTATAAACCAGGGCAACAAAAATGGAGAGCATGACAATGCAACTCATTTTCATTTCGTGGAAGTCCCCGATAGAGGAAAGGAGGGTGATCAAAAGGAGCTCCGGTCCCTACAACGTAATATCATCCAGGCATAGAGTATCTGTTAGTACTTGGAATGTACTAAGTATACAGTGTGCAATGCAACAAAGATATAAGTCACAATAATCAAAATGCATACATATAGACAATTGATATATACTCTATATGACATGTATGAGCAATGCTTGCAAATAAACAAGCATGTAAAACATTTAACTTGCATAGAGTATCATATATATAGGTGGGAGAAGACCTTAACCGACATAGACCAAGTGAGCTACTACTTGGAATCCAAGGCATGACACGCCCTTGCTAAGGTGATCGAAGCATGTCACCCCCTTGAAAAGGTGATTGAGGAATGTCACCCCCCCCCCCGACAAGGTGTAGTCTACTTGCCATGGTAAATCATACAATGAACAATCCGAGGCATGTCACCCCCTCAACAAGGTGATCGAGACATGTCACCCCCTTGACAAGGTGTGGTATAACTAGATGGATCTAATAGAAATCCATAAGAGAAAATATATATAATCCTATGGTGGCACATAGTTTAGAGACTAAAGACTTTATATACAGACTCCTTTAGTCGAGCGCTATCTTGAGCCTCAACTGGTGCTAGGTCTAATCCCACGGAATACTGAAAATAATTATAAGTTTAATAACTTGTAAGAAACATGAAACATGACATGAGTAGCTCTTAAACATGCTTGACCTCTAATAGTGACCCTAACATGAACATGAGAGTAGATAATAATCATACATGAACCTTTGCTTTAACATGGCTCACAATAGGTAAAAATCTTGAAATAGGACTTAACTTAATACTTGAAAAATCATATATACTTTTCATGAATTCAATACATGCTTGAAAGCCCTTAACAATCATAAAGTCACTTGACTTGTAAGCCGTGTAATTGATCATCGACACTTGAGAATTCTTGTCATGTAATTTTATCAAATACATGTTGGGTTCATGATACTTATTCAAAATCATGCAATTCAAGAGTAAAACAAGATGAGTAAACTCAATGCAAATCAACCCATCAACATGGTAGTAAAACCCTCATTTAGGGTGTCATGAAATCCATCACAATAACTCATAATAGTTCATAGCTTCATAGCTCAAATCATGCATAACCTCAATAGACAAAACCAATTCATGGAATAAGCTTGAAATAGATATTCATGCATGATCATTCAATATTTGATAAAACCCCAACATAATTTATATACATATTTCATATACATATTTCATAATAAAAGATACCCATAGGTAATACAACTTGAAATCATGCAATTTTCATAAAAGGAGAAGGTCAGGCTCCATGGGTGAAAGGATCCATGGATGAAGACCCACATATCTTAAACCTTGAATTCCTTGAAATGACCTTGACAAAGACTTGAAGCTTGAGATGGGTTCTTGAGTTCCAAAATTAAGCTTGGAATCCTTGAATTTGAATAAGAGATTTGATAAAGTTTTGAAGAGGTTTTAGAGAGGGTTTTGTGAGCTATAAAGTTGAAAAATGTCTAAGCATGGGAGATTTCACATTTATATGGGCATGAGGCTTTGACCCCAATGACCTTGGATAAAATAAGAAAATCAAGGAAAATATTACATTGGTTCGCGCCCAAGGCGCAATGCAAACCAGACACGAAGATCAAACAACACTAGTCCGTGCCCCAGGTGCATCGCGACCTGGGTGTGAACAGACATTGGAATTCAAAAAATTAGCAAAAATTATTTGTTACAATGGGTCTTCTAAAATTCAGTTATACCCATCTCCCACTCAATTTTACCCCCTAATTAAGAATATGAAGTCGGATTTTTGAAATCACACACAAATTTTGATATATATATGGAAATTACAATTATGGGGCATTTTGAAGCACATGAGGGGTGTTTCATGCATGTAACCAATCCATCCCAAGAATAACATCAAAATCCACCATATCAAGTTCAAAAATCACAAGGTAAGACTTTATGCAACACGCATACGAGACAATCTCTATAGACTCTTTTAGCAATAATGACTCACCAACGGGGGTAGACACTTTATAAGGTTCACACAACAACTTGGGATACACATTAAGCTTATTGGAAACAAAAAGAATAATGAAAGAAAGAGTGGCACCCAAATATATCAATACAT
>JAOTQR010078508.1:18963-43325 GCA_025774065.1 Solanum ossicruentum
TGGCACCCAAATATATCAATACATACACATCATAATCAAAAACCTTTATCATACTGGTAAATCATCGGGCACCTTGTCCACTCCTTGCCCTCCTTGGAGAGCATATAACCTATTTTGCCTTGGAGCACCCCCTTGTTGGCTTCCCTTTTCTCTTTGACCCGCATTAGCACCTTGGCATTGAGAACGACCATCTCTGCCATTGTTTTGAGCATGAGTACAATCAATAACCTTGTGACCCATCTTGCCACAACCAAAGCAATCATCTGAATTTTTCAAAACATGGACCACCATGCTTTCTCCCTTACTTTTGGCACTTAGGATGGGTCATCCTACCATTGACACTTTGAAATATTGGGTTGGACACCCCATCATTAGTAAATATATTATTAGGAGTATTGGAAGACCCTTGGCCTCAGAATTTGTGACCTTAATGAAACCTGCCACCCTTAGGACCTTTGAAACCACCTTCAAATCGAGCACTCTTGGACTCCCCACTTTTTCTTTTTCTAAGTTTTTCCCCCTCAAGTTTTTTGGCATATGTCATGAGCTGAGACAAATTCATATCACTCACTAGCATGGCGGTATGACACTCTCCATTAACCAAGTTGGACACTCCCGACTCAAATTTGTTCATTCTAACTCTAGGGACCAAATCTGGAGCATGTTTGGAAAGCTTCTTGAACTTGAGGGAATACTTTCTAACTCTCATGGAACCTTGCTTGAGGTTGATAAACTCCATCATCTTAGCCTATTTTAACTCGATAGGAAAGAACCGGTTGAGGAAGGCTGCTTGGAAGTCCTCCTAAGAAATAAAATCATCATCTCTCCTCTCCAATTTCCATTGAGTAAACCAAATTTGGGCCACACCTTTGAATTTGTAGGCTGCTAATTCTTCTTTCTCCTCTGAATTGACCCTCATATAGATAGTACCTTATACACCTCATCAATGAACTCTTGAGGATATTTCTCCGCCTTGGACCCATGAAACTCCTGAGGGTTCATTCTTGTGAAATTCCTCACCTGTGAGGACGGAGTAAGGGAACGAGGGGCTTGGGCTCCTTGGTTCATTTGGTTGGTCATAGCATAGGCCAACATTGTGATGGCATCTCGAAACTCATCTTGGGCTACCTCTCCATCTTGAGGAGTTTGAGGAGCGGGAGGGGCCAGTTGCTCCTCAGGTGTGCGGGCTCTCCTTAGTCTTTCTCTTGGTAGCGGCATGATCTAGAAGAGCAAAGAGCATTCATTAGGGGGATAGACTTATATTTACATCTAAAGCATGACATAGATCATGAAGAAGTGGAACATTTCTTAAACGCCTCATAGCCTCCCATTCATAGTTGTGGCGCGCTGCACAACCATGAATAAGACTTTAATCTATGTGTTGTGTCAGATGTTTGAGGACCATGAACAACCTAGTGCTCTGACACCAAGCTTATCACAACCCAAGACTAGGTCCTAGACGTGACACGATGAATGAGATGTCCGAGGACAACCCAAACAAGCCTCTTAATTGTAACATGCACACATCCTTGGTTGCGTAAATAAAAATAAGCATCAATAGAGTCAAGTATGAAAAAGGAAGTGGGACTAAGGGAAATCATTTATAAACATAACATTATAAGATGAGTCAAGGTTGAAAGCATATACAAACTTAGTATCCAACACCACCTCTACTTTGCAATGGAGTGGGGGCCAAGACACTTCTCTGGCTCTCCCTCATAATAGTAAGTATCTGACAAAAAGAAGAAGTCTCAACATAACATGAATAAGTAGATATTGTCCTCGAAGTTGAGGACTTACCCAAAGATCTCTTCTAAGAACCGAACTTGACACGTGGAGGAGGATGATAAAAAGGAGCTCTAGTTCCTATATGGTGATATCATGTAGGCATAGGGTATGCGTTAGTATGTTTGAATGTACTAAGTATGTGGGGTGCAATGCAACAAAGATAAGCCAACATATTCAAAATGCATACGTATAGGCAATGGATATAATCTCAATATGACATGTATGATCAATGCTTGTAATACAATATACATGTAAAACATTTAACTTGCATAATATATAATACATACGTTGAAGAGAACTCAACCAACAAAGATTAAGCAGCTACAACTTGGAATCTAGGGCATGACACCCCCTTGGTACAAGTGACTAGGCGTGACACCCCCCTGCAAAATGTGGTTTACTTGCCAAGGCAAACCAAACATGATAATGTGCACTAGATAGATCCACTAGTATAGCAAGGATAATAAATAATCCTACGGTGATACATTGTTTAGAGACTCAAAATATTATATAAGAACCCTTTGTGTCGAGCCCCCATCTTAAGCCTCAATGGTGCTAAGTCAAATCCTACGGAATACTTGAAATAACCATAACTTTAATAACTTGTAAGAAATATAATAACATGACATGAGAAACTCTTAAACATGGTTGACCTCTACTAGTGAACGTAGATTAAACAAGAGAGTAGATAATAATCATGCATGAACCCTTGCTTTAACATGAAATGGCTCACAAGAGGCAAAAACTTTGAAATAGGACACTACTTATTACTTGAAAAATCATGGATACTTTTCATGAATTAAATACATGCTTGAAAGCCCTTAATCATCATGAAATCACTTGTCTTGTAAATCATGTAAACAACTTGAGAATTCTTATCATGTAATTTCACATGGTGGGTTCATGATATTTGTTCAAAATCATGCAACTCAAGAGTAACAAGATGAGTAAACTCAATTCAAAATCCACCCACAAATATATAGTAAAACTCCTAAATTGGGTATCATGAAATCCATATCAAAAGTTCATTATATTTCATAGTTTTCTTAGCTCAAATCATGCACAGTCTCAATAGATGTAACTCAACTCATAGAATAAGCTTAAAATAGATATCCATGCATAATCAATCAATACTTGATAAAACCCCAATATAATTTATGTTCATATTTCATAATAAAAGATACCTATAAGTAATATAACTTATAATCATGCAATTTTCATAAAAAGAGAAGATTGGGCTCCATGGATGAAAGGATCCATGGATGAAGACCCACATACCTCAAAGTTGGATTTTTTGGAAATAAGCTTGAAGGAGACTTGAAGCTTGAGATGAGTTCTTGAGTTCCAAAATTTACCTTGAAATCCTTGAATTTGAGTGAGAGATTTGACGAAGTCTTAGAGAGGGTTTTGTAAGTTATTAGAGTTGAAAAATGGCTAAGTATGAGAGATTTCATGTTTAAATGGACATGGGGTTATTGTCCCAATGCCCTTGGATTAGATAAGAAAATTGGGGAATATTTTACACTGGTCTGTGTCCTAGGCGCGACGTGGAACAGACATAGAGCAGTATTTACACTAGTTTGCACCTTAGACGCGTCATGGCATGGGCGCAGACAGACGCTTGAAATTCAAAAATTAGCAAAAATTATTTTTTGCTAAGGGTCTTCTAAAATTCGGGCTATATCTATTTCCCACTCAATTTTTCCCCATGATCAAGAATATGAAGTCGAATTTCCAAAATCTTCCATGAATTTGAGATATATGGAAATTATGATTATGGGGCATTCCAAAGCACATGAGGGGCATTTTAAGTAACTAGTGTTGTATTTCATGAATCCTAATGCAATATAACCTCATAATTATAACCTTTTCTAGTGTATATCATATAGAACTCATAAGTTTGGTTCATCGAATTCCTTGGGCCGACAACTAGGTAAATTTCACCATGTAACTTGGTCCATCTATGGGTGTTGCATTGCTAACCCTTATCTTAGTCCCAGTGCAATCGTCCCTTGGGCCTTTCAGCTTGATTAAATGAGAGTACTCACATCAAATTGTGTTATTTATACCTTATCCCATTCATTATGTCATTGGTTTAGCAAGTAAGAATAAAGCGAGTTCTAACTTTGGACACCATTAAAAAGAAATCAAAATGATGAAATAAATAATACATGCATGCACACTTTTCAAGGATTAAAACTTATTTGGTTTTTACTTTGCTAGTTTTTTATGGTTCCCACAACCCTAGTTGTGGATTTCGCTGCTCATATTCGTCGTTGATGAAGAAATCATGTTGGATGTTTGCATAGTTAAACACTTACAGCAAAGAATTGAAGAATATGAAATCCAAAATCTCAACATAAGAAGCAGTCTCAAATCCAAAAGTAAGGACAAATTGTGTCAACTCAAAACCTCTAAGGACCATCTCAAAAAAAGTATTAATATGTGTTATAATAGTCTTATTGTCCAAATATAACTAAACCCCCTATTTATAAACATAAAAATCCAAATCCTAAATGGACAAGGAAAACAGGGTTCGGGCTAACCACGAGCCAATGTACGACCCATGAACTGATCTACAGCTCGTGGTCAGGGTTTCATTGTCACAACCCAATTGGGCTTTGATGTGATATGATGAATGAGGGACCTGTAGGGATCCCAGGCAAGCCTCTTGAGCATACATGACACAAACTTGGTTTGCGGAAGCATAATTAAATAACAATCAAGTAGCAAATAATTTCTAAGGGAAAGTAGGACTTTGGACTCACGCTATAGGGGTGTGTTAGGGAAGAGGATTAGTACAAATCATATAGAAAATAAGTCTAAGGTTTGGGTAAGTATGACTCACGCTATGAGGATAGATAGGGACTTAGGACTTCCTTCTCATCATCAACATACAACAAGAACATACGAGAAGAAGGATTAGGGGAAATCTTCAATAATTACATAGCATAGCGAGTAAATCCTAATCATAGGCATATTTATATGCCCAATTAGCCAAATTTGCCCAAGTACGTAGCCTAGTTAGAAGACAAATTTGTAGATTATGTATTTGTAGAGTGATTTTGCCTTATCTTGCTAATTCTTTCCCGAGAGTGCGCTTTCAAGTTGTGCTTTTTAGGTTTTTAAATAGATGTGCATGTTCAGGGTCATAGCCAGAGATTGAGGAAGGATGCAACCAGATAACGAAGTATAAAAGTCATCCAGTCCAAGAAAAGTATAGAAGTCTGCATTGCGGGCCAATGCAGGAGGCTGATGGTTTTGAAAAGAAAGACAAAATAGTGCGATACACATGGGGAGCACAAGTCCGCATTGCAGATTTGACATCAGAAAATTTATAATTGGCTGGTTAGGCAAGATTTGCAAAAATGCACTTTGACAAGAGAATTCTACATTGTAGACTTTGAAGACTCAAGGGAAAAATTAGAAAATAGGATTTTTAGGTTTAAATATAGGTTTTAGACATTAGTTCATTATTGGATATTGCTGGGAACAAAGGAGAGATGACGAAAACTCCATTCTAGGGTTAATTATTTGGCTTTTCTTATTTTTTGATCCATTCTTGAATGTTACTTAGACTATTGATATGTTTGAAGAGACAATGAGTGGCTAATCTCCCATATTCTGGGATTGTAGCCATAAACTATGTTCTAGACTTTGATTTTTATGTGTTATGAATGGGTTTTCACATAATTACTCCTATATTTCTTTAATCTATGTTTTATAGTCTAGCTTACCATAGAACACATTTGTTGTCTACTCTAGATTCGAAAGATATTGGGCTAGATAAAACACAGGGTATAGGGAGCTTATTTGTCTATGATACTAGATGATTCATGTATGAGAGACTTATGACACCTACCCATCCACCTCACTTGGTTCAAATATAGGACGATAGTTTTAATGCATTCTTAGTGATCACGCCTATCCTTACTCAATGCTATAGTTAGACTGCCAATTAGAATAGGCTAGGTACAGGCATGAAACCCCGCCCGATAAATTAAACCATGTGAATCAGTAATTAGAAAACATAGGAATAATCATAATAAATTGAATCTAGATCATATGTCAAGATGGTTATAATCCTGGAATCTCTCTTAAATTGATAAACACCTAGAAATCACTTGATCGCAATTTAGTTAATTTTAAATATTCTTATAGAAGTAAGTAGCAATCACTTTCCTTGACATAACACACATTGCATATTCATCTTCTGTGGATAACTAAGAGCACATTTAAGTCCCTTATGTTTAATATCCCGGCTCTTTTAGAGTCACTATATTACTTATGTTAACCATGCATACTTGTGTGTGCTAGGGAAGTAACAAGTTTTTGGTGCTGTTTCTGGGGACTTCTTGTTAAAAATTGGTTATTTTTAGAAGTTGATTTGTTTTGTAGTGTTTATTGCACTTTATGTTAGATGTATTTTGTTTCAGGAATTCAGTTTGATCCACTGGCAAATGCCAAACCTTATTTCAAGTAGAGTAAGAGATGGGAGACATCTTATATCTAATCCCACCAATTCAGCTTATAGAACAAGAAGACAAGATGGACAATAAGGAGGAGATAGAACCAGTGATGGGCCCTGACATAGAACTAGAGGTCAAGCTAATTCCTGAACCAATGGTGGTGAGACTTGTTTGAGACATGGAAATCCCATATACTGCTAATGTCACTAGCTGCATCCGAAAAGCACCTGTTGGTGGTAGATTGGAACTTAAGCAGAACATGGTGTGACTTTTTCACTCCATGGGCAATTCACGGTTTTACAATATGAAGATCCCTAAGTTTATCTTTGAAATTTCTTAGAGATTGCTGACACCTACGTTCCTCATGAGGTGAATTATGACTATGTGAAGATGACTTTGTTTCCCTTTTTACTAATTGGGGATGCAAGAAGGTGGTTACAAACAAAGACAACTACTCTATTACTACTTAGGACAACTTGGCACTGGAGTTCTTGATCTGATTCTTCCTATCTGGGAAGACAAAGCTTAGGAGTGAGATCTTAAGTTTTCAGCAAAATCTAGGAGATAAGTTGTACTAAGCTTGGGATAGGTTCAAATCTTTACTCATTAATTGTCCTCATCAATCCCAAGCTAACAAGGTGTTGGTACGTACCTTTATTGAGGGATTAGAACCTAACACCAAAATTTACTTCATTCAGCTACAGATGGACAAGCCTTAGAGAATACCTACGATAAGCTATATGCCTTGCTGAATCATTTTGTACAAGGAAATCCAGAATGGAATGGTGGTTCAAGTAGAAATGTAGTCCAAAAACATGAAGGTGTATTGGAGGTGGATGTAATGACAACCTTGCAAGCCTAAGTGGTAGCTATGCAAAACATGCTAACCACTCGCTTCAACAGTCTGTCTTTGGGCCAGCCACAAGCTCAGGTAAATATGGTCCACTAGTAGCCAAATACTTGGTGTGATGTGTGTGAAGGGTGGGGATCACACAACTGAATTTTGTGGGTCAAATCCTGAGTTTGTCAGCTTTGTAGGGAATGCGATCAGAGGTGGCCAACAAGGTTTTGGAAATACATACAACCCTAATTAGCAAAACCATCCTAATTTATTGGGGGGATAATTTAACAACAAAAAGGACCTCCTCAATAATGAACTTAAAGGGGTGGAAAGTTCTACAATCAGTAACTATTGTAACCTGCAAAGAAAACACTTGCAGGAGGCATGAGTGATAGTGAAGTACTGAGACAAATGTTAGCCAATTTGTAAAGGCAAGACAGAAGGGTCTAATGAAATGAACAAGGCCTTGCAAATCTTGGAAAATAGGTTGGGCAATTGGCCAGCGCTATAAATGCTAGACCTCAGCTTGGCCTTCCAGGAGAGACATACCCAAATCCAAGTAGGTGAATGCAATCAGCACCAGAAGTGGCAAGCCCATGGCAGAGTTGGTCCCAAAGTAGAAAGGCATGCATAGCCCAAGTGTAGAAGAGAAGATGAGGCTGGCAATCCTAGCCCTCCAATTTTCAAGGATGAACCAAAGAAAAAACCTCCTCCTCCTCTCCCTCAAAAGTTCAAGAAGAAAAAGGAGGATGAGTGCTTCCAAAAATTTATTTGGGCTCCTAAAACATGTACAAATTAACTTACGTTTGATTGATGTTTTGTAAGGGATCCCAAAATATGCCAAATATGTGAAGGATATTGTAGCTAACAAGAGCAGGTTGGCTGAGTACAAAACTGTGGCACTCACTGAAGAGTGTATTTCCAGGATCCAGAACAAGACTAAATTGCCTACTAACTGAAGGATCCTGGGAGCTTCACTATTCAAGTCATAACTAAAAAATGTTTGAATGTTAGAGGATTATGTTCCTTGGGAGAAAACATAAATCTCATGCCCAGGTTTATGTTCAGAAAGTTGGGTCTTCGGGACCCTAAGCCAACTAAAATCCTACTACAGCTTGCAGATCATTTGGTGGCAAGATTGGATGGAACAATAGAGGATGCCTTGGTCAAAGTGGGATCTCTCATATTCCTTATGGACTTTATCACCCTTGACTTTGAGCTAGACCTAGAAGTTTCATTTATTCTGGGGTGTCCATTCTTGGCAAAGAGTGGGGTGTTGATAGATGTTATAGCGGGGCACTTGATTATGTATACATATGACAAGGTAGAGGTCTTTGATGTCTACCAAGCATTAAACTTCCTTGCTGTGTATGAGGATTTGGTAGACATTAAATTGTTCGACGCAGAGGCGACAATCAACAAAATTGAGACCAAGGATCCTTTAACAAAAGTGTTAGTAAATCAAAGAGCTAGAGGATGGCCTTATTACCAAAGAGAATGTATACCAAAACCATTGGATGGGGAGTTGGGTCTTCCACCCAAACCCTCAATCCACAAAGCTCCTCAGTTAGAGTTTAAGCCATTACCCTCTTATCTCAAGTATGTGTTTCTTGGTGATGATAATACTTTACTTATAATCTTGTCAGCTTCCTTATTTGCAGCCTAGGTTGATGCTGTAGTTGATGTGTTGAAGAAGAGGAAGAGGGCCATGGGGTAGGAAATGCCAAATCTTCATGAAATTAGCCTATCGCTATGCATACACTGGATATACATGGAAGAGAATCATAAGCCGATCACCCAACCACAAAGACAACTAAACCTTCTCATGAAAGATATGGTAAAGAAAGAGATTATCAAGTGGATGGATGTTGGGATTATTGATCCTATTTCAAATAATTATTAGGTGAGTCCAGTGCAGTGTGTCCCAAAGAATAGTGGGATGATAGTCATCGCCAACGAGAAGAATGAGATCATCCCCACTAAACAGTCACAAGTTGGGGAATCTATATGGATTACACAAAGCTAAATGATGCAACGAGAAAGGATCACTACCTAGATATTCATCGACCTTATGTTGGATTGATTGGCCGAACAAGAGTACTATTGCTTCTAGATGGGTATTCAGGGTACATACAGGTCACTATTGCACCTAAGGATCAAGAGAAAACCACAATCACCTATCCGTATGGCACATATTCATTCAAGCGCATGCCCTTTGGTTTGTACAATGCTCCTACTACTTTCCAAAGGGACATGATAACTATCTTTCATGACATGGTAGAGGATTTTGTGAAAATCTTCATGGATGATTTTTCTATATTCAGAGATACCTTTGAAACATGTTCACTGAATCTGGACAAGGTACTAGCTTACTGTGAGAAGACTAATCTGGCCCTAAACTGGGGAAAGTACCATTTCCTGGTGAAGGAAGGGATAGTCATTGGATATAAAGTTTTGAAGAAAGGATTAGAGGTGGATAAAGCAAAGATCAAAGTGATAGAAAAGCTGCCCCTACCCATTTCAGTCAGAGGAGTCAGAAGCTTTTTGGGACATGCAGGGTTCTATAGAACATTCATCAAAGACTTCTCCAAGATCTTAAGCTATTATGCACTCTACTAGAAAAGGAGGTAAAGTTCAACTTTGATGCTCTTTGCTTGCAGAACTTTATGACCTTTAAAAGTACCCATCTTGATGGCTCCAAATCGGGAGCTCCCATTCGACCTTATGTGCGATACTAGTGATAAAGCAGTGGGTGCTATTTTGGGTCAGCTCAAGGATAAGAAATTCAATTCAATATGCTATGCTAGCAAGACCTTAGACCTATCACAGTGTAATTACACAGTTACAGAGATGAAGATGTTGGCATTGGTGTTTGCCTTTGACAAGTTTCAGTCTTACTTAGTGGGTACTAAGGTTATAGTCGTCATTGATCTTGCAGCTCTGAGGTACCTGTTCAATAAGAAAGATGCAAAACCCAGACTAATTAGGTAGATTCTTTTGTCATAAGAGTTTTTCATTGACATAAAAGACTGAAAAGGGTATAATAATCAGATTGTAGACCACTTGTCCAGGTTAGGAAGTGATGCTCACATGGGGAAGCAAAGTGAGATCAGGGAGGAGTTTCCAAATGAGCAGCTCTTGGCATTGAACATTGAGGAGCTGCCATGGTATGTAGGTATTGTCAACTTTTTGGTAAGTGGGGCATTCTCACCTGATGCTACATGCCAACAAAAGAAAAACCTAGCCCATAATGCCAAGTCCTATGTATGGGATAAACCCTACCTCTTCAAATAGGGTGTAGATAAAATGGTTAGAAGATGCATATTAGAAATAGAGACATGCTAAGTGCTTGAACGGTACCATGCTTCAGCATATTGAGGGCACCATGGAGGAGAGAGTATGGCCCACAAGGTATTACAATCTGGTTTCTTCTAGCCTACTTTATATAAAGATGCTATTGATTAAGTCAGAAACTACAATGATGCCAGAGGATGGGGGCTATATCTAAGAGGCAATAGATGCCTCTCAATAACATATTGGAAGATGAGATCTTCGATATCTGGGTGATGGACTAAACCATTACCGCCATCTTTCAAAAGTCAGTAGATTCTTATGGTTGTGGAATATGTGTCCACATAGGTTGAAGTTATAGCACTGCCAACCAGTGACTCCAAGGTGGTGAGCAAATTCCCGAAGAAGCATATCTTTACAAGGTTGGGAACCTAGCAAGCGATAATCAATGACGGAGGGGAACACTTCATCTATCAGACTATGAAGAACCTTCTTGCAAAGTACGGAGTTAGACATAAAGTTACTATAACATATCACCCATAGACAAATGGACAAGTAGAAGTGTCTAATCGAGAAGTGAAGCAGATCTTGCAGAAGACTCAATGCTACAAGGAAAGATTTGGGACTGAAGCTAGATGAAGCTCTGTGGACGTATAGGACAACTTAGTAGATCCAACAAGGACTTCACCATATAGGATGGTGTATAGAAAGTCTTGTCATCTCGTTGTCGTGCTAGAGAACCAAGCATATTTGGCTATTGAAAAACTTAATGAGATCAAAGTTCGTAGGGTACAAGCGCTTAGAACAATTGGAGGAGCTAGATGAGTTTTGAATACAAGCATACGAGAAAGAGAAGCTCCAAAAGGAGAAGAAAGAGAAGTGGCATGACTGTCATATCATCAAGTACACTTTTGAACATGCACAAAAAGTACTTCTTTTTGACTCACATTTGAAATTTTTCCTAGGTAAACTGAGGTAAAAGTGGAGTGGACCATATACAATGGTGTGCATGACGTCTTATGGTGTAGTGGAACTCCTCAACAAGGTAAACATGCCATTTTTGTTCAACAAACAGAGGGTCAAGAACTACTATGGTGCTGATGATGACTGCGAGAAGGAGGCCATTAACTTGGCCAATGATGAATGAATCGAATGCTGTATCATGCCGCGATGGTAAATCAGGCGCTACACGGAAGGTAATCCATGGTGAATTATTTTTATTTTTTGCAGTTTCTCGTTAGCATAGTGATGTGCTGTAAAAAACATAGCACATTTGGTGCCTGAAACAAGGGATTTTTTAGTTCTTAAAGTGACTTTTTAGTGTTTTGATGTGTTTTTATGTTAATCATGCAGAAAATTTAGGTTGGCATGATTTTGAAGAAAAATTGCAAATTTCGCTGAAGCATAAGCTATATGAACCTACCTACGAGTTGTAGTTCACTCTACGAGTCATAAATTGTGTCGTAGCAAGAATTAGAGATCAAAAATTAGAAATCTGCCAAGTGAAGGTCATCCTACCAGCCCAACCTATGAGTCGTAATACACATTAAGACTCGTATAGGTGGACTCGTAGTAAGAATCAGAGAGCCAAAATGTTGGATCATAAACTGAAGACAAGACTACGAGACAAACATATGAGTCGTAGCCCAAGCAACGAATCATACCTACGGGTCTCACCAGTTCAGTCCAAGATTCCAAGAACCTGATACGAGACCCCGACTATGACTCGTAGGTCATCCTATGAGTCGTAACTGCGAAACTTATCAACACTATATATAGTTTAAGTTACGTTTTAAAAGGAGTTCGACCAATAAACATTTAACAATTATATTTTGATGCTTTTCTTAGGTTTTTAGGGTAGTTTATTGTTCTCTCTAAAAAAAAAATCCTATTTTGGGGATTGCAAATCCTGTGCTATCACTTTGGAAATCAATAAAGCTTGTAGTTTTGCAACTTGAGTGTCTTCAACTTTCGTGGTTGTTGGTAAAATTCTCAATTATGCTATTTAATTACATGTTTGTCTGTTTTGCCTTAGCCATGAGTAGCTAAGCACCCACAACTTGGGGTTGTGGGAACCATGGCTATTTGGTTGAGATAACCTAGGTTGTTTGCATTTCTATAATTGGGGTTTTTCTTGTATTATCTATTTTTCTTCATTTTTATTGTTTTTTGGTAGTGGCCAACACCAGATCCCGCCTACTATCACGATCCCAACCAAGATAGTGACGAATAGGAAAAGGGAAGTATATGACATAATTTGGTTGATGTGTTCCTGTCTAATCGACCAAACCTGACCAAGGGGAGGTTGACTAGGAATATTGATAATGGTTAGTCGGAACGCCATGGTGCCGACCAAGTGCCATGGTGAAATTAGACCTTCACCTTCACAAGAGGGCTGGAAGAACCTAAGTTACTTTCCTGCATGCGACTCACCAATTATAGTTATGTATTTAGGGTAATCAAGTCGACGAACCATGGGAACACAATTCCCAAGTTGTCCTCAAAATTGAGTGTTTTCTCGCATTTTAATTACTATTTATTTTACTTTGATTTTGAATCACAAATACCCCCCTCCCCATTTAGAGATTGCAGTCATAAATACTAGAATCAATTAGTAGTGAAGTCTTGTAGTCAAAACCTATATTCCCTGTGGATTCGACCCTAACCTCAGTTATGTTAATTACTGATAGCGACCTATTTTCTTATTGGACATGACCAATAATAAAAACTAATGGCACCATTGTCGGGGAATACGACTATGTTTGAATTCA
Source organism: Solanum ossicruentum (assembly GCA_025774065.1). NCBI lineage: Eukaryota > Viridiplantae > Streptophyta > Magnoliopsida > Solanales > Solanaceae > Solanum > Solanum ossicruentum. The sequence goes on from JAOTQR010078508.1 coordinate 32,124, forward strand.
CTATTAGTTAGTTCTAGTGTTGATTTCTAGAGTCTCTTGTATTTTACCCTTTTCTATTTGTTTTTTTAGCAATTCTAGGTGCAGGTTGGCTAACACTATGACTGAGTAAAAGCTTTACATTGTATGCAATATGTTGGAAGCTTTGCACCCTATTTTATGGGCAAAGGTCTGAGGATCCCCAAAGTCATCTACAGAATTTGTTCAAATGATGAGGTAGGTCCTTGGGACAAGACATCCTGCTTTGGAAGCCATGGCTCTTCAGATTTTCTCCACCCTCCAGAATGAAGCTATAGAATGGTGGTCAATCCTTCTACCTGATGTTTACTGAAGTTGAGGGGAAGTACAGAGAGTCTTTCTCATGAAATTCTATAGAGAGTTCAATAGGCAGAAGTTACAAAATAAAATCTGTAATTTCAAAAGAATGCTAGGAGAACCTTTGGTAGTGGTCCGGGAAAGATACAAGCAGTGCTTGGCAGCAAATAAGAACCATGGTCTAACTGATGATGAGTTGGCGGCCAGCTTCTATCGAGCATCAACCACTGAAAATAAGGGATGGCTGATGTATTTTTTGGAGGAGACTGTTAGGAGTTTGTAAGATGACCATGTGATGAAGTCATTAAGATATGGAGAAACTATCCGCGGTTGTCCAAGTCTACTAACCCCTTTAGGGGCAAGCCAGCCCAACCACTAGTGCATCTGTGAGAGCCGGTCCAACCAAAAGTGAAAATCTTGTACATTGGACAAGGTTGCCTCACCAGCGTTATATCACTGATAAGCTGACCAGGACTGAGTGTATGCTTGAACAAGTCCTGACCAAGGTGAATGAGCAAGATGACATTGTCAGGGAGATAAAGTTTGATGTCCTCAAATGTAATTACAAAGTGGAACAACAAAGTATATTGATGTAAAGTCTGGGTGATAGGATTGAGCATCTCGCTGAGCAACTAGATGTAGTGCAGGATGAACAAAGGAAAAGTAGAAGAAGAAGTGGTGGAGCCTATGAGGAAGTCTTAGTACTTTTGAATGACTAAGTCGAGCCACGACGTTAAACAAGGATCTTCTTGGTAGGCAACCCAACTATCTTTTGTGTGTTACTTTATTTTGAGACATTTTATCATATTTTAATTGTTGATTAGTGAGTTAATAGTGTGTTGTAAATGTTGAGAATAATAACCAGTTGTATCGATTGGAATTTTGGTGTATTTTAGGTAATAGGTTGCAGGAACAAATTAGGTACTGAAGAATGGATAAGTTAAGTTCGAATGCATCTAATACGAGCAGGTCTGCGAGTCGTAGTGAATGTTACAACTTGTAGTCATGCCTTGTAGAGGAAAACAGTAAGTACCAGAAACTGGCACACAGACCATGAGTCAGCCTTACAATTCATAGGGTCCCCTATGAGTCAAAAGTAAGGTTCGTAATGTTCAAGTATGAAATCAAAAATTTCCTATGAAATCAAAAATTTCCTAAGTGTTAGGTCTGCTATGAGATCGAGAACTATGAGTCGTATGTCATCATATGACTCGTTGTTGGGGTCTCATAAGACTAAGTTGTAGAATTTCAAAGGGCGAACCGTTGTGAATGTTAAGAGACCAACGTCTCTTGGTTCATGTCCCTTCAAGAAGTGTCCCCTTTCGGTTTATAACTCCCCCCATCATTCCCTTTCACTAATTCATACATTTTCACATTTTTCACTACTAATATTCCCTAGAAAGTGAATTAAGCACTAAAGAACTCTTCCAGTTTTCCTCTTCATAGTTCATTCACTCATTCATCTGGTAAGTTCTCGCAATTAATTTTAGTTTATCTATGAAAATTCCTTGTTTTATAGATGATTGAATGAAGTCCTCAAGATCATAATTAGTATAACTATGCAAAAGTGCCTGTGATATTTAAGAGAATGTGGTATACAATTGTTGATGTCTTTGTAAATGGTTGAGTCTTAAATCTTGTCCTTTTTTAGTGAATTTGATATCCAAAGTTATGACCATGTGCGTGTGTTGCTTATTTTATGAATCATAATGAACCTCGCATGGGACTAAAATTTTTGGATCGAGGGGTGGTATAGTTTTATTGTCAGTGTGCGTTGATGCTAATAATTTTAGAAGAATTTTGAACTACTAAGGAGGAATTCATGCTTTTGTTGATACGTTTGGTAATGATGAGTCCTAATGGTTTACTTCTGCATTGCCTATGTTTTTGTGGTTTGAACTTTTAATGCCTTCTTGGTTTGTTGTTGGTCTTTGTGGAAAGGTTAGCGGCACCCTACAGGCTCTCTATTTTCTGCCACGAGGACCTACTATGAGTCCTAGGTCTCTTTATGTGTCGTGGTGGTCCTTCGTAAAAGACAATAGTTACCCATAGTGCCTTAACCAATTTCATGCGAGATTCACCGATGACTCGTAGCACCTGTTCTGAGTCGTAATGGTGGTCTTGTGACCCTTATCTAAATTCTCAAAGTGTCTCTGGAATGAGATACGAGTGAAGACTAAGACTTATAGGTAACCCTATGAGTTGTACCTACGTCTAGTTTATATAGCTCTGAAACTGGTTTAGTCTATCTACTTAAGATATTTTATAGTTAGTTGCTTGATTATTTTATGTATTATTGTGCTGATACAAAACATCAGGATACTCAGGCTTTTGTCTGTAATGGTTTTGCAGTAATAATGTCTCCAAGAGAGCGAAGAGTTGTTACCCCATCCCCCGGACACCAACTGAGGAATGAAATATCTGAGCATGAGCAATCAACTGAAGAAATGAATGTGCACCCTGACCCTGAGGCTAACGTGCCCTAGACACGATCAAAATCAACCAGAGTACCAAGGAAAGTGAATAGCTTCTCCCAGTTTGATGAGGAGGATGAAGAAGATGGGTCAGATGATAATGAATCCACTTCTGACTCTGGTTCTCTTGAAGTGTCTCAGACTCACCCTAAAGAGACCACTCCTCCACAGCCAACTGATTCTACTTACACCGTCACCTCTATCAATCTGTAAAACACAAGATGGTCTATTCCTGGAATGAAAGAGATCTATAATAAGGGACTAGAACTTAAGAGTCAAGGGAGGCTGGTACGGAGATTTCATGTGGAGGCAAGGTTGAAAGACTTAGGGCTGAAAGGTGTGCCAGGTTTAGAAGCTAACATTGACTGCCATGGATTAGGATGGTTATCACAAGTGCTGGGAAGTACGCTCCCTACTTGGTCTGGGAATTCTATGCTTCTTATTATGCTACTGTACATGGAAATCTTTCGAGGCTCATGAAGCCCATTGATGCACCACGGTTGAGTGAAGTCATAGTCAGGGGTGAGATAGTCGACATCTCAGCAGAGACTCCACAGCAGAATATGACCATAGGATGGCAGATATGAGAAAAATAGTTAATCAGAATGATGCTGGGCTGAAAACGGAGTTACTAAGATGGATAGCAGGCCAAATTTGAGAGGAAGGTGTTTAGCCAATATGGGTAACAGACAATGCCAAGCATATTCTGAAGGCCCATCTCTCATTTATGGCAAAGTGTTGATGGTCTATTATCCCAATGCCCATCAGACCCACATTCACAAATAATTTGATTACATTAGAGAGGGTCGTGTTGTTGGCGAACATCTTGGTAGGGTATGGAATTGATAGGGCTTGCATTTTACCATAACAGATCCACGACTCAGCAGTCTATACTCATCAAACACTGCCATTCCCCATTCTGATTCATAGATTATGCAAGGAAGCAAGGGTAATGGTTTCTCTTCACTTGGACCCTCATGTGGAGGCTTTGCGTATGATGGTTCCTAGCCTAATCAAGGCTGATGAAAACCCAATCTCCCTAAAGAGAGCTATCCCACCTCCTATGCCAGAGCCATTCTCGGTAGAGGTTCAGGTTCCAGGTTCACCTCTAGCTCCTACGGGCACTACTTTGACTACTACAGAGCTTATGCCAGCGATCGAGATTGAGTCTACACCACTCTCCAACACTCCAGCACCATCAAAAACTACTTTACAGGTTGAACCTCTTTTCTCTGCTATTGCATTTCAGGATTTATTGCACAAGGTGATTGTGCAGAGGGCAGGCTATGTGAACTATCAGTGCGGGTTTGACCATTGATTGATTAGATTGTTTGGGACTCCGAGGAGAGGATGAGGGCATATGCTTGAGATTTGGTTAATTAGAGAGTCTGAGCAGTGGATGCCAGGGTCGATACATTTGAGGCCAGAGTTCATAAGAGGCTTGAGGGAGCTAGGCCTGCCGATACAAGTGCAATTACTGAGGGGTTGGCCAAATTCAAGGCCGACTAATTACAAATGTTGGCAGGCCTTGCTCCAGCCTCGCAGGGAGCACCGGTAGGAGATGAGGCATTTGATTGGCTCACCACCGTCCAAACAACCACGGGAAGAGGCCTCTTGATCATGCTGATCCAAAGCCGACCCCAAAGAGGACAAGACCTGACGAGGAGGAGCCCATACTAGAGGTGATGATGTAGGAGTCACTATTGTTGGTGGCCATTCAGAGAGAGAGAGAGAGCGCAGAGCACACTATATGTGGAGAAGCCACCTCAGGAGTAGCAACAACCCAAACAGCTAAGGAGGAGAGATAGACCCAGGACCCCGTAGACCAGCCCGAGACTGGTGCATGAGCACTATGATGTTTGACCACTTTTGACCCCAACTCTTACTTTTCTTTATGGACACTCTGTCCTTTTGTTAGATAATATTGCTATTATTTTTGTTTTTGTGGATGTTCTTGTTGGGTAATGTTTTTACTTTGGTTTTGGATAGTAGTTTTGTGAACTATTAGTTTTGAATGTATATATATCTATGTTATGTTTTCATATGTTTGTCTTTTCTTTGTTTGTTACTTTGAGGACAAAGTATCCTATTTTGGTGGGGTGGTGGAAGTTATGGATTAAGGTGAAGTCTGAGTAGCCTCAAGTCTATAACTTTCCTTATTTTTGATCCCAAGGTTTTCTTGCCGTGTTTCTTTTTACTTGTGGATGTTTAATTTTCTATAGAACCGACATGTTTTAGGAAGTATAGATAATTTGTAAATGCATAGTAATATTATCTTTTGGCATATATATGGTTCTTAGATTTTCTTTAAACTTTTAATGCAAAATTAGGTACCCTCTAAATTTTTGAGGTAGTGATTATTGATGCATTCATACATTTTTGAGTATATGGCAATGTTTGTTATGATATTGTGAAGGTGAAAGCATGACCTATGAGTCTATACTTGATTGTGTATGCAAATGCCATGTGTGTTGTGAGTGTATTTATCAGCATTCATGCATCCTATATGGACTCATAACTTACCTTATTACTCTAAGATTGGTTTGGGTGATGTGGTGGAGATGGAAAGGAACTTAGGCCCTTGTTCTTTGAGTAAAAATACTTATAGCCTAAATAACCCACCAAGTGAGTAAATCCCTTATCCCAAATTTTTGAGCTTCTCATGCACTCATTCTTTCTTGATACTCTGCTGACGTAACCTTATTTAGTGAAATACCTTGATATTAGCCCTGGTCTATCCTTGAACATGTGAACCTTGATTGAGGTCATAGGCCTAAGTTGAGGGTGGCTATAGTTGGTGGCCCTGGTTTGAGGCATAGATATTGTGTACTTTACCTGAGGCTAAAACCCTAAGTTGAGAGTGACAGTTATTGTGGTAAAGTAATAATAAGAAGGTAGTCAGTTAGGAAATCAAGAAAGAAATGAAAAAGCATGAACCGAGTGAAGAAAAAGAAGAAAAGTGCCTTAAATTGAGAAAAAGTAGGAAAAATTAGTTTGAAATCAAGCCTCAGCTGAAGAAAGAAAGAAAGCACTTAAAAAAAGTTCAAAACAGAAGAATAAGGGCGGATTGGTTTAAAAAGGTTGGATTATGAAAGCAAAAAGTGTTGGTAAACATGGTTCAAGGATAACTTTAGTCACTATTTGCCCAAAATACCTTACCAAAGTACTCTGAACCTATGTTACAAGCCTATAAGTCCTAAAGTGATCCAACTCCATTTTGTCACCAAGCCAAAATGAGTATAGAGGCAACTATATGGTGTTAGTCAGTATGCTTGAATTTCAATTATGAGAGTGAGAATGCTTCCTCAGTCCCTGAAATTTAAATGCTTTTGAGTGAGTATAAGGGACTTCTTTCTAGTGAGGGCATTTGCACTATATGAGTAGCATATGACTATACTAGTGATTGTGGACGATTCATGCTCCTTAGCTTATCATAGTTGGATTGCCAGGTATCTCATTATGTTACTGTTTACACAATAGTTTTACAATCCTATTTTGAAAATAGTAGTTGGGTACCTGAATAAGAGGAGTTGATATATGTGCCATTAGTACAGTTGCTATGTATTTCCTTGTGTCTGCGTAGATTGAGTCATCATTTGAGGACAAACAACAATTCTAAGTTGAGAGTGTTGATGTGCTGCCAAAATACAACACATTTGGTGCCTGAAACAAGGGATTTTGTGAGTTCATAAAGCGACTTTTTATTGTTTTGATGTGTTTTTGTGTTAATCTTGCAGAAAAGTTAGGTTGGCATGATTTTGAAGAAAAGTTGCAGATTTTACTGAAACACAGGATATACGAGCCTACCTACAAGTGATAGCTCATACTATGAGTCATAGGTTGTATCGTAGCAAGAATCAGAGACCAAAAATTAGAAATCTACCATGTGAAGGTCACCCCTACGAGCCTAGCCTACTAGTCGTAATACACACTAAGACTCGTATAGGTGGACTCGCAACAAGAATCAGAGAGACAAAATGTTGGACCAAAACTGAAGACCAAGACTACGAGACAAACATACGAGTCGTAGCCCAAGCAACAACTCATACCTATGGGTCGTACCAGTTCTATCCAAGATACCAAGAACCTGATACGAGACCCCAACTATGACTCGTAGGTTATCCTACGAGTTGTAACTGCGAGACTTATCAGCTGTCAATTGTCTTTTCTATGTAAATTCTAGGGTTATTTTGTAAACACTATATAAAGCTTAAGTTAGGTTTTTGAAAGGAGTTCGACCAGTAGACTTCTCATAATTATATTTTGAAGCTTTTCTTAGGTTTTTAGGGTAGTTTATTGTTTTCTCTTGAAAAAAAAACCCATTTTGGGGATTGCAAATCTTGTGTTATCATTTTGGAAATCTATGAAGCTTATGGGTTTGCAACTTGGGTGTCTTTAACTTTTGTTGTTGTTGATAAAATTCTCAACTATGTTATTTAATTACATGTTTGTGTGTTTTGCCTTAGCCATGAGTAGCTAAGCACCCACAACTTGGGGTTGTGGGAACGATGGTAGTTGCTTGAGATGACCTAGGTTACTTGCATTTCTATAATTGGAGTTTTGCATATATTATCTATTCCCCTTCATTATATTGTTGTTTGGTGGTGGCCAACACCAAACCCTGCCTACTATTACGATCCCGACCAAAGTAGTGATGAATAGGAAAAGAGAAGTAGATGAAAGAATTCGGTTGATGTGTTCCTGTCTAATCGACTAAACCTTACCAAGGGAAGGTTAACTAGGATTATTTGTAATGGTTAGTTGGCATGCCATGGTGGCTGACCAAGCGCCGTGGTGAAATTAGACCTTAACCTTCACAAGAGGGCTGTGAAAACCTAAGTTACCATCCTGCATGTGACTTAACAATTATAGTAATGTATCTAGGGTAATCAATTCGACAAATTATGAGGAACACAATTCCCAAGTTGTCCCCAAAATTAAGTGTTTTCTCGCGTTTTAATTAGTTTTTATTTTATTTTATTTTTGAATCAGAAAAACCTCCCCGTTTAGAGATTGTAGTCATAAATACTAGAAATGATTAGTACTGAAGTCTTGTAGTCAAAGCCCTGTATTCCCTGTGGATTCGATCTTAGCCTCGGTTAGGTTAATTATTGATAGCAACAGCTTTCTTATTGGAGTGTGACCATTAATCACATAGAAATTTTAAAAACATCCCTTCGAAAAAAATATCATTTGACACAAAGTACTAGCCTGCGACCACATCGCATCACAAATATTGGCACTTTGTGTGCATATTTTTGTCATTTTCATTTCCCATTCATATATTAGGTATTTTTGGAATTTTTTGTGTCTAGATTAACTTGTTTTCAAGTTTTAGAGCATATGCAGGTGTTCAAGAATTTTTTCGGGTTCTGACGCTCAAAAAATAAAATTTTTTGGACCTCGAAGGATTTTCTTATCCAGACAAGTATGTGAAATGTCCATGACACGAACATGAGCATTTCCAAGTAGTTCAGGATTTGTGCTTTTACATGTGCATTAAATTTTTAAGTACACGACTGGTCTGCATAGTAGACTTATTGCGGAGTAGTATAATTTTGGGTGATTTTTACCTGAACTAGTCCAAACTTACCCCCTATTTAAACTCCCTCCCCAATTTCCCCCTATTTTAACACAATTTTCAGTTGTTTTCACCTCTTTTCTCTCCAATTTTCCTACTTTTTCACCCAAATTTTCTCAATTGTCAAACCCATCAGCGACACACTTCAAAGTTCACAAGGAATCCATTTGTTTTTCTTCCGTCTCAGTTTCATAGGTATGTTTTGTTCCCCTCTAGGCTTGAGATTTTCATGGGTCCTGGTTGTGGTGCATGGCTTAGGTTGTTGTTGCATGGCTTTGGGATGGTAAGTTGAAATCCATCTTATAATTGCCACGAGGAGGAGATTTCTGTGCATAATCTTAGAGTATTGGGAGAAGTTGTGAAAAAGGGTGGTAAAGGGTTGAACCCTAGGTCAACATCGGGGAAAATTTTCATGGGTAAATTGCTTTCCTACTAGTTCATCACTATTATTTCATGCTTTAGTATCTATCCTATGTATATTGTGACCCAAGGCTATTAAGTGTGGAAAACTGTTGTGTCTAATTGTACTTGCTTATTGAGATCTTATGTATTGGATGCTGTTGCAATGAATGGTGTTTCAAAAACTAAGTGTGCTTTGAAGGTCCCTTTGACACCCAATATGTTTTGAATTATTTGTTTGTTGTGATGTTTGCTTCGTAGGGCTAGTTTTGGGTTGATGAGGGGAAGTCTGAGTACCCTTTATAGCCCCATGATTTGAACCAAATGTAGGGTCGCGTTGCCGGGTTATTACATAAGTATAGGGGCCATGGATTTGTTTTGGATATAACTTGGAGAATATGGTCTTTGCAGGTACCTCATGGCATCAAAAGCAATAAGGTAAGAGGAGATGGGGCCTCGAGTAGCAGAAAAAGAATGAGCGGTGTCCCGAATGTGCCAAAGTCTCCACCATATCCTCGTGGCCAGACTCCTCATTTTGGGATTAGGACAATGGCCCTGCATAGGAAGAAGCGGTACCAAACACACGATGAGACAAAATACTTCCCTGATGTCCTATTGATGTTGATAGCTTGTCCGATGACTTCCCATCCATTTATTAGAGATGCATGAAGTATCATTTGGGTTTCCATTTTGGGGAGACCCAAACATGCAAGTTGAGTTTGGTTCGACAATTCTATGCCAATCTTAAGGGTAAGTTGTTGACCCATGTGGTGATAGTACGGGCGATAGAAGTTAACATAACCCCTATGGCGATTAATGGCATTCAATGGACCACAAATGTGTCCTCTAGTACCTTTATTGTTATCAGGCTATTAAACACACCCTAGCATCCCCTAACTCTACAGCCAAGTGGATCCACCATGACTACAAAAGGTATCACCAAGCATTTACCTTTGCCAACATGAATAGGGAGGCTCGGGTTAGGATCAAGATCATCATAGATGCAATCTTCCTGGGTTTGCACATCATCGAGATCACCAAGGACAGGGTCTACTTGGCGTATGCCTTCATGATGGCAGCGAAGCTTAACATTGGAGCCATCTACACATCTTCCATGAGAATGGCTCGCGTCCATCAAGGACACAGGTATGCCTTTGGTGCCTTATTGCTGACTGTGCAGGCATTCCGGTGTGCCAGAGGAGACCCTAGATTACTTCCCACAAATTGATGCCCAGCCGCATTGTGCCACCAACATTAAAGGGACTGTTGTATCTATGGGGCCTGTCTTGACCATAGTAGAGAGGGCGCATTGGGATGAGTTTATAATGGCACAAATGTATAGGCTAGAGATCTTACACCACAGGACGAGTGAAAGACCTCCTACTGAGGCTGAGGTCATCTAAGTAAAGGTCCAATATCCTTTAAATGACCAAGCCAATGCATTTTTTGGTATTGGACCTCGCTTCTTTTTAAGGCCCTGGATAATGTGCCCACGGACTTAAAAAATGCGAGGCAACTTTCTGATATTGATGAGGATGAGGTAGAGATGGATGAGCTACCTAAATGTGCATAGAGCTCCAGCATTCCCATCGACTGCTATACAGGATTGAGTACTTGACTTTGGTACCCACAGGATACATATGGTTAAGCACTGAAGGAAATTCTTTGTTTAAGTGTAGGGTGGGAGTCATTACTACCTGTATGCTTTCTATCATGTTTTTTTCTAGCCATATAAAATTCAAACTATGTTTAACTTTTTGCTTTTCTAATGTTAAGTTTAGACAATTCTTATATGTCTATTGGGTTGTAATTGACTGCATGGTATGATGTTTTGTTTTCTGAATGTTAGTGCATATTCTGAATGTTTGCATGGTTGAATGTTGGTGAAACAACCCCAAAACGTACTAAAATGTGCCTCGGAATTGTCCAAAATTATAATTTTCATGTATCTCAAAATTCGTGCATGATATCGAAATCCGACTTCATATTCTTGTTCAGGGAGTCAAATTGAGTGGAATATGGGTCTAACCCCGATTTAAGAGGAAACGATTAGCAATTTCAATTTTCATAATTTTTCTTATCTAGAATCGATCCGAAACAGTGCCTGACGGGTAGCTATCGCGGACATGTGTTAATTTTGCCTCCGTGATAGTTCCATATCACGGACCAGACGCTGACCTGTATATATTTTGTTTCTAGTAATTTTTATCTCGGTCTAAGGCTTTTGGGTCTTAGGACTAAGTATCCCCATTTATGAAAATACCTATACTTAGCCATATTTTCCCTTCATATCACACAAGACATTCCCCATACTCATTGAAACACTTAGAGAAATATTTCACTCCTAATTTCAAGTCTAAAAACTCATCTGAATCTTAAGGTTCTCATTCAAGCTTCAAGTCTCCATCTCCAATCTTCTTCAAGGATTCTCCAAAG
>JAOTQR010078509.1:0-11241 GCA_025774065.1 Solanum ossicruentum
ACTAAACTAACTAATCCAACTAATTAATTTACTAACCTTTTAACCTACATCATCAACTATTTACTACTTCTCAACCATTTATTCTATTAGTTATTCACTATCCTCAACAGGGGCCCTTGTACGAGTCCTTTTACGGATAGTACTTCATTCTATGGCCCGTGGAAATGGTTTTGTAGTTTGGACTTCGAAAAACTCATAATTTCTGAATCTTGAACCACAATAGACCGGATAGCCTATAGTCTGTTTCATGATCCACATAAAGGTGTTCGTGGAATCCTAGGTCCACATTCTGGTCACCCAAATTTTGGGCACCTTCCATCTACAATAGGCCATTCACGGTCTGTGAAGTGAACCATAGACTGTAAAAGAGGTTTCGTGGCTCACTCGACAATTTTGAGAAGGGGTAACTACATCTTTAATCCCCTTTTTAATTAAAACCTACAATGATTTGGGTCATTTTATACCCCTTATCAGTACCATAAAGGTGTTATTCCTTATTCTACACTTAGAATTCTTGAGAGCACCAAGGAAGAAAAGCTAGGGCACCAAACATGTGATTGAAGATTAGAGTTGATCCTTTTTCATAATTTTCAGGTATGTAAGGCTTCCTAAAGCTTTGATCTAAGTCCCTCCATGCTTCATTTCGTTTATATGAGTCGAATTGGTGTACAGGAATTGAGTAATAAAAATCCCATAATTCTAACTCTAATCTTTAAGTTGCTTACTTCTCTTATAGGTCTTCATGCATATTTATGAACGTATTGATGGTATACATGTTGATTGTATGAGATTTGACCATTTAGTTTTACTATTTGACATGAACCCTTGTTGCATAATTCTATGTAGTATTTTATGCATCAATTAAATTGAGAATATTATTTGTAAACGTCCAATTGAGTAAATTTGAGCATGACTGGAACATGAAAAGTAGTTTACATATTTGTATTTGATAATCATGATATGGAGTCTAAATAAACGTTTAAGTTAGAGTCTTGAATGATTGGATAAGTCCTCATAGCATGCATGATTGATAGTTTTGATTGGTTGATTTGGTGAGTTATTAGATGGAGTTTGATTAGATTTAATATAAAGATGTGATTGAGTTGATTGATATGAGCATATTGAGTCACTGGGAGGAGTATTGAGCACCTATATGGGCATGAGTAAGTAGCAAATCCAACCCATAAAGTACGTTGCCAGCGTAGGATAAGGGCTATGCTATGTTCCTTACCTTAGCAAGTATTGGACAGCTGTGTCAACGACAGTGCAATTAAACGTTGTATCATCACTAGCTTATATGTGATGGTTGTCGATTAAAGAAACTCCATGATTGTTCATAACTGATTTGACTCAGTTGCATGCTATAGTGTCCTTAGGAGCATTATTTTACTATATAAATCTTACATCCTTTATTGAGTTGAGTTAGAGATTGTTGAATTGATTTGTATTTAGCATTACTTGTTTTCTTGGCCATTTTACATACCAGTATATTTAATGTATTGATGTCCATTTGGGTCTGCATCATTTAATAATGCAGATATAGGTGATATAGGTTTCAACCAGTGTACCATTGAAGTCTTCCTCTTTCCACTTGTTTCCGGAGTGGTTTTATTTTCTTCATTAGTTGGGTATTTCATTTTGAGGTAGCCAGGGGCTTGTCTTTGCACCTTCTAGACGTTGGATCGAGACTCCATCGACATAGAGTGGAGATAGTTTATTGTTATTTCCCAACTCTTATTCATTGGCAAGTATTATACATATAAAGACTTAATTATTTGATTGTTTCATAGTCTTTTCTTGAGTATTCTTCTTCCACTTCAGAGTATGATGTGACAATGAGGTCAGGTGGTTCTCTTGGGGAATCAAGAATGGTTCTTCAAGTGCCGGCCATGCCAAGGGTACTCTCCTGGGGCATGACATCTACAATTGCCGAAGTGTTGTCAATTGAACACTGTATCAAAAATTATACAGCGTATAAAGGTCAAATAGTGTTACTAATTTATATACACATATTAAACTATGAGCACTCCATCTAAAATTTATGATTTCGTCACTAGCAATATAGTTATAGTGCTAAGTAGATAATACAATGACTATGCTTTAATCTAATCCCAAGCAATTAGTGATTTGCTATATGAATCTTCAGTGAACATGTTGTCTTTTTTTAATTTTAGTTCATCACATACCAATATAGTAAAAGTAAAAATTAGTAAGTACAAGAAGTTCTCTACTTTTTCTACTAGCATGAAAATCTCAACCGAGACAACCAAAAAGTTTCTAAAATACATGTTATTTGAAGTGAACTTGCTAACTTGACATGACTAGAAATATATTATCAACTATTCCCCACGTTTCGATTTGTTTGTTTGTTTTTAATTTGACAAGAAATTTAAGATAATAAATAAGACTTTTGAATCTTGTGGTCTTAAATTAAACATATATAAAATGTACAAAATGTTCTTCAATCATCTGGTCTTAAACATGTCATGTACATAGTTAAAATTAGCCAAAAAAAGAAAGATAGTCTATTTTAATAGATTAGCTAGAACTAAGTCAAAAAAAAAAAAGAAAGAAGGATAGAAACAGTCTTTTTTAATAGACTAAAAAAAGTAAAATAAATAAATTGAAAAGAGGGGAGTAATGAATATCGTTTCTGTTGCCTAAATAATCAAGACTAAATTATTTTGAACACAAATTGGTAGACTATCATCATTTTTTCTACTTAAATCTCCCGAAGATATTAACCAAAATAGTTATTATTTACCATAAAGATAGATTTTTTGAATCTAACATTTTTCTTCTCTATGTAAATAATTGGATAAATTTTCTCCATGGTTACTACTTTTTTTTTTTCCTTTCTTGAGAAAGCTACTCAATATTTTTTTTTATCAAGAGTGCTTGACTGTCATTCTCAATCTCCGATCAATTGGTTGTCTTCTCTATCAACATTTTTACGATTGCTTGGACCAAAATCTTTTGTGGGTTTGGTTTGATTCTTCCCACAAAGAAAAATTTTCATTCTGAAAGAATTGCGGAACTAAAGGCTGCTGTTTGGAGTTTCTCAATTTTCTAAAAGCACGAGTTCATCAAGAATTGGTTCAACATTTTTGAAGATTGCAAGGTTTATTCAATTGTTCAAGACCTATCCACTCAAGAATAGATTGCAAAAGTCAGATTCAGGTTGTCCTCTTCAAATTCCTGGTTCTATATTTCCAAAGTAACTTCAGATTTGTTCAGGTTGCCTTTAATTTTGGATTTTTAGATCTATTTTCATTGCTTTATACCATGATATTTAGAGTTCTTTCTCAACCAGTTCCCCCTTTGTTTAGATATATCTTTTTGGCTAAATTGTTTATTGTGTACTATTACATATCTTTTATCTCTTCTCCGTTTTTGCCCTCGTTTTATCTCTGCCTGTTGACTATTTTTCTCTTGATCAATCATTTAATATTTTAGTATATGTCATTCTGTTATGTGTTTGTGTGAAAAGTTATTTTTAGGGAGTTTAAATTACTCACTAATATTATTTTGAGTTCTCATTGTTGCTTATTGATTATAATGCTTTGTGCCTAGCATATATTTTTTTGTTTGTTTTGTATACTATTGTAGCTTCTTGACCTTTTGTAATTTAGTGAGTTATTAGTTCTCAGTATAGTGACATTGGAGTTTGATGGTGTATTAGAGTCATATCGTCGGTTGGGGTTGGAGGCAAAGGGTAATAGTGGTAAAAGGGGCACATGCTTAATTAAGTTGAGAGTAGGATTGTAGAACATAAGATCACTTATAGGGAAGTCTATAGAATTCGGGAAGAGTCTTAAGAGGAGACAAATTAATATAGCATGTGTTCAGGAGATCAGATGGGTAGGCATCAAAGTTCGAGATATAGACGAGTTTAAATTATGATACTCTGGTGGCTCTAGGGATAGAAATGGAGTAAGTATTCTAGTAGATGAGAACCTTAAGGAGTATGTGGTTACTGATAGGATGATGTCTATCAAACTTGTTATCGGTAGTCATATAGTGAATATAGTTAGTGCCTATGTGCCTCAAGTGGCATGGATAAGGAAGTCAAAAAGCTCTTTTGGGAGGACTTAGATGAGGTTGTGCGAGGTATACCAGACACAAAAAAAAATTTAATAGGTATATCAGTGTAACTTCTAGTGGTTTTGACGATATTTATGGAGGCTTTGGTTTTGGGGAGAGGAATGGAGGTGGGACATCTTTCTTCAATTTTTCTAAAACCTTTGAGTTGGTTATTGCTAACTCATGTTTCCTGAAGAGAAAAAATCACTTGATTAACTTTCGTAGTACAATAGCTAAGACTTACATTGATTACTTACTCCTATGGATGGGTGATAAAAGCCTTCGCAGAAATTGTAAGATTATATGAGTGAAAATATTTCCACTTAACATAGGCTTCTAGTGATGGATTTAGTGATTTAGAGGGATAAGAGGAAGAAGTCTATTTATGCCCGACCAAGGATTAGATGGGGAGGCCTAAATCCGACCCTTTCTCGAGCAATGGGAAAAAATTGACTAGTTTGGGGGCTTGGAGCAGTAAAAGAGATGTGAACACCATGTGGGACATTACTGCTGGTTGAATAAGCAAAAGTAGCTACCAAGGTATTAGGGGTATCGAGAGGGACCTTTGGTGGATGCTAAGGTGATTGGTAGTTGAGTGGAGAAGTTCAAGGCAAAGTGAAAGCTAAAAGATTTATTATAAAAAGTGGTTGGAGTGCATGGATGAGGAAGAAAAATAAAGGCTTAAGGATATCTATAAGATGGCGAAGACAGAAGCGAAGACAATGATCATCATGAATGTTAAGACAACATTTGAAAGCTTGTTAGTTAAGCTAGTTAAAAAAGGCAAGGACAAGTAATTGTATAGCCTAGTAAAGATATAGATAGAAAATCTCACAGCTTGGACTAAGTGAAATGCATCAAGGATGAGGAGGGTGAGTTGTTGGTGGATGAGACTTCTATTAAGCAACGGTGGTAAGCTTACTTTCATGAACTCTTAAACAAAAATGTGGACTGAGATATTGAACTGGGTGATTTACTGCACATTGATAGTCCTCAAAATTTTGGTCACGGCAGGTGTTTCAGAGTTGAGGAGGTTAGATGGGCTATTAGTAGGATGAATAGAGGGACAGTGATCAGACTCGACGAGATTCTGGTGGACCTTTGGAAGAGCTTGGTCAAAGATGATATAAGGTGGTTCACTAAGTTGTTTAATTCTGTTTTGAAGACTGCTAAGATGCCCAATGAATGGAGGAGGAGTACAATGGTTCCATTTTATACGCACAAGGGTGATATTCAAAACTGTAACAATTACTGGGGTATCAAGTTATTAAGACACACTATGAAGGTCTGCGAGAGAGTGATGGAGATGAGGATAGGAAAAGGAGTGTCTATATCTAAGAATTAATTTGAATTCATGCTGGGGAAGTTGACTACTAAAGCAATTCATCTTGTTCAGAAACTAGTGGAGAAATATATGGGAAGATAGAGGGACCTTCATATGGTGTTCATTGATCTTGAGAAGGCATTTGATGAAGTTTCGAGGGATGTCCTATAGTGGTTTCTAGAGGTGAAAGGTGTTCTTATGGTATATATTAGGGTGATAAAGGACATGTATGATCGAGCCAAAACTCGAGTAATAAAGATGGGAGAAGACTTAGAGTATTTTCCTATTGGGAAAAGACTTCATCAAGGATTTGTTATGAACACTTTTCTTTTTTCATTATTAATGGATGGGATGACATTCTCTATTTAGGAAGAGGTTCTATGGTGTATGCTATTTGCGAATAACATAATATTGATTGATGAGACCTGGGATAAAGTTAATAATAGGTTAGAGGTTTGGAGACATATGTTAGAATCCAAAGGGTTCAAATTGAGGTAGACCAAAACATAAAACTTGGAGTGAAAATTTAGCATTACAAGGATGAAGCAAACATTGCAGTGAGACTTGCCACCTAATCTATTCCTAAGAGAGATAACTTAAAATATCTTAGGTCCATCATCCAGAGTAGTTATGATATCGATGATGATGTCACACATCATACAGGGGCAACATGGATGAAATAGGGGCTTGCCTCTGGAGTATTGTGTGATAAAAAGATACCACTTTAACTTAAAGGTAAGTTCTACACAATTGTAGTTATATTGTCTTTACTATATGGGGTGGAGTGCTGACCAATTTAAAACTCACATCTAGAGAGGATGAAAGTTGAATAAATGAGGATGTTAAGATATATGTGTGTATACACTAGGGGGATAAGATTATGAATGATGTAATTCGAGGAGGGGTGTCCTCTATGGCAGACAAAATGAGAGAAGCGAGATTGAGATGGTTTGGGCATATATAGAGAAGAAGTGTTGATGATGTTCCTGCTAGGAGGTGCGAGAGGTTGGATGTAGGGGTTACATAGAGGGATAGAGGTAGACCAAAAAAGTATTGGGGGGAGATGATTAGATAGGATATGATGCAACTTCATATCATTGAAGACACGACCTTAGATAAAAAAGAGTGGAGGTTGCGCATCAGAGTAGAAGGTTAGATGGCTAGTAGTAGGATGATGTCTGACCTTGTGATATAGTAGGATAGTGTAGAGGTAGTCGTGTCCTTTTATATTATGTTGTTATTGTCCGTCATTCAATTTGTTACTTTTATTATCTTTACAAATTATCATTTAATTTTCATTCTAGTTGTTTGGTTTCATATCTTGTATTTTCTACTTTTGGGTATGATACATTTGAGATGAGGGTCTTTCAGAAATAACCTCTCTATATCTATGAGGTAGTGGTAAGGTCTTCTTACATTTTAGCATCCCCTAACCCCACTTGTGAGATTTCCCTGGGTATGTTGTTCTTGTTGTTTATTTAGTATAAGGTGGTAGAAAGAAAAAGAAAGAACAGAAAGCAAAGAAAGAGAAGAATAACTCAAAAATGTTTTTTGTTTTGCTTTCTCAATTTTTTCACAGGCTAAAAAATGGATTTTGATTTTTCACAACCTTATGAAAATATATTCAGTTAATCGTCAAATTTCTCAACATGCTAATTTTGTTGTAGCTTAAATGGAAAAGAATTAGTTGGATTCTCAGGCAAACTTGAATGATATTAGTCACACCGTACTACCTTTATCCACATAATAATATATATAACTTTCTTGGGATATTTTCTGAGTTTGCTTTTTTGTTTATAGTAATTGCAATCGAACAAGCAACTGTAGCTCTGTCTATCCTCCGAGAACATATAGACCAATTCGACTTGGTCATGGTGGATGTCAACATGCCAGAAATGGATTACCTTGAGTTCATCAAGTTCACTCAACTCATTAAAGACAAACCTATTATTTTAAGATTATTTTCTCAAAATCTTTATTATTGTATGTTAGTGTGCATTATTCAAAAGATTACCTTAGACATGTTAATATCACCCATCATTATTGAGTTTTATTTAGTATTATAATAAGTCAAAATGTGATTGTTAAACAAATTAGTGTTATCTATCGCTTCTACATTTATATATGTTCCGTACGAAAATGGTGTATATATTTATGAATACCTAAATTTTCTCGAGAATTCTGAATACCTCATTTAATGTTTGGTTCTGATTTTTCATTTTTGATTTAGTGATGTCTCCAGAAACGATGATGGAAATGGTAAAAGAAGCAATTGCAGCAGGGGAATTTGTCATTTATAGGAAGCAGTCATTTCATCAAGGAGACTCAAGAATGTGTGGAAGCATGTGTATTAGCACAATAAGAAAACAAATAAAAAATTACAACAGAATGAGGAAGAGACACAAGTTTAAAAACATGATTCGTACTTTAGTTTAGCCTTATATACCTGGGATGAAGGATGACAACCAAATTTGCAGGACTTTTACTTCAAGTGATGAAGGATGATAACTAAATTCGCAAGAGTTTTACTCCAATCACTTGAACCCTAGTCTTTTCTCCTCTTCTTAGCCCTAAGTCTTGTTAGAATGTGTAAAGAAACTTAGAAATGGGCTTAGGAGCCCTTTTTAGGCTAAAAATGACATATATCAATCGTGGAGTAAGTGTAGGAGGGTCAGGTAAAAGTCTGGGATGTCCTTTATTAAAATTTCAGCCTACAGGAAAAATTTGAACTCTGATGGAGTAGGTCTGCATTGCGAGTTTATTCCGTCTTACTTCACTTTTGAACTTAAAATATAAATCACGCTTGTTGAATGAGCTTTATGTGTAAAGTTTGAAAATGACCTATCTTGGAGCATCTCTGCGATGCGGAGGTATCGTGCACCTTGCTAGAAATTGCATTTTGCCTAGAAAAATTATCTTTTGCTTCATTTGGTCTAAAATTTGATTGAGACCACTTTCCCACTCAATTATTATGATTCCGATCTCAAATTTATCAAAAAAGTTTGGGATGATGCATTATGCACATGTGCTTCGATGTACTACTGATGGTTGTTGGGCACTAGTTCTCTCCATCTGATCAGGGGTATCTATTGTATCTAAGAGAGGTAGTAGTTATTATTTTATGGGTTGGATTGAGATTGTGGGATACCTAGGTTGAAAGGTCATCGCCTATGTTCACTCAGGCACGATATGATTGTTATTGCCTACGTTCACTCTGGGCATGACGTGACTTTAGAGTTCTGGATTCGAATATACTGGTTGCTTGAGTGACTATTTGACATCTCGTCCCAAATGACGCTCCCCGTCATCGTTTGAGGTCCGATTGCCATGTCCGTAGAGTCCAAGTCTTGGGTGATGCTTCTCGCTGACTTCAGGATAGATGACCATGACTATGATTCTTAGTGGTGGATGCAGACTCTGAGGACGAAGCGCTAACTGAGATTTGGGCCCCCCCATCAGTTGTATTCTGAGTTTGAGACACTTATATTTGTTCAAAGAGACATATGACACACTGCTCATTTCGAGTCTTAGAGCCGGTTGATTATGGATCGTGGACACCGTATGATACATTTTTGGGTCGAGAACACTGCTGATTCCATTTGGGGGCAAGGCCCTGTGATTGACATCTTGAGATGACACACATTTGTTATGCTAGGGGGATTCTTTCTCTCTTGGGGGATATGTCCCACTATTACGCATGTATATTTTGGATTGGGTGCCACGTGCTGACATTGGGTTGAGGACCAGATTGACATGTGGCTATTAGGATGAGGCTCAGTCATTGATTACCCATGGATCCACACACCTATTTGCACCTTGATTGTGAATGGGTGTATCTCCTAGGCTTATGGGGCATTCGGGCTTAGATACTAGGACCTGAAACCCACGTACAACCAACCTATGATCATGTGATATTGGGAGTTGGGGTTGTATTGTTGTTTGATTGATCAGTATTGTACGCGAGTGTACCTTCTGGGCTTATGGGGGCCAAGTTGGCATACAAGAATAGGTACTAGGGCCTTGCACCCACGTACATCACTATGCCTCAGTTGGGGACAGTTGTGCTATGAGCCTACACAGTTTTCGTCTTTTCATAAAGATGTTCATCTCTTAGGTTAGTTCAGGTTATCATTGTTCATCACTTGGGTTAGTTCAGTTAACATTGTTCATCTCCTTGGTTAGCTCAGTTGTGGTTTGAGGGTTTCTAGACATGCCTACGACTTTATCTGAGTTTTTTTTTTGCTACACTACTAGAGTTCTCTTTATATTTGGTCTTTATATATGTTTACTATTTCACTTGATCAGTCGATGATGCCTACTGGGTGCCCTTTTCTGGTACTTACTGATGTGCTGTCAAAATACATCACATTTGGTGCCTAAAACAAGAGATTTTTTGTGTTCTCAATGCGACTTTTTATGGTTATGTGTTTTGTGTTTATTGTTGCAGAAAATACAGGTTGGCCTGATATTGGGAAAAGTTACAGATTTTGCTGATTTTTGAAGATCTACGTGACCCACTACGAGTCGTAGCCCAAGCTACAAGTTGGAGGGGATGATTGTAGCAATTAACAGTTTCCAAAACCAAAATCTGAGAATTTGAAGTGCAGCCATATAAGCTCAGGGTATTAGTCGTAGTCCTCACTACGACTTGTAGAAGGGGGCCTCGTAGTGATTAATAGTGTTGATTAAAATTAGAATATTATAGGGTTTTAGAGTAGAAAATTAGGATTTTCACTTTGAGACTCAAATTGGGAGATTGGAATCACTTGGAATTTAATTTCATTATTCAAGCTTGTGAATCTAAATTCAAAGGTGGTTTTATTATTCTTCATTCTACTTGGGTAATTTCTCAATTATGTTTGTTTCATTCATTGTTTGCTTTCTTGCCCAAGTTATGAGTAGTTATACCCCCACAACTTGGGGTTGTGGGAACCATGAGTAGCTAGCTTAATAACCTGGATTGTTTGCACTTCTTGAGTTGGGTATTTGCATGTATTATCCATTTTCCATTTTGCTTGTTGTTTAATGGTGGCCAACATTAAACCCCGTCTAGTGTCTTGATTCCGATCAAGATAGTGATGAATAGGAAAAGAAAATCGGTGATAGAATTCGATTGATGTGTTCTCATCTAATCCACCAAACCCGGCTAAGGAGAGGTTGACTAGGACAATAGGTAACGGTTAGTTTGGTGCACTATAGTAGTCGGCCAAGCGCCATAGTGAAATTTGACCTTCACCTTTGCCCAAGGGTTGAAAAATCCTAAATTACCGTGCTGCATGCAATGTCCTAATTTAGGTTGTGTTATCCAGGGTGTTTGAATTAGTGAATCATGGGGAACACAATTTCCCAAGTTGCTCTCCAATTTGATTGTCTCTACATTTTCTTACTATAGTTTTACTTTACGACATATCATTGCAAAACCCCCTATTTGAGAATATAGTTATTTGATGCTTGAAGTGATGGTTAGTGAATCAATGCAGCAAAACCACATATTCCCTTGGGACTCGACCGTAACCTATGGTTAGACTTTATATTTGACAATGATTGCTTTATCCTTAAAGTGAGAAATACTGTCTGAGCATCATCACTCACCTCCTAAATTTCTGTATCTTCCCATGGTCTAGGTCTAGGTACGGGCCATGATTGCTGATTTGGGGATTCGAGAGTGCACAATAGACTTCTTTTAGGTGAGCACCGACAACTCTGGCTTCGTCGGAGTCTCCTTCCTTGTGATGGCCATTTTTTGCTTTCTAACATTGGCCTTGCACAGTAGAGTTTATGTTTTTGTAGGTGCACTCCTGGTTTTATACATTTTACGATTATTGATATATATA